>CP125823.1:13995817-14295817 GCA_036287905.1 Corylus americana
AACAAAGCTTGAAATTCCTTAAATATGAGAACATTTTCGTCATCACATCTTAACGGGACACTTTCTCGTTATGACAGGAAGACCAAATTCGTAGATCTGAAAAATTCACGTTCTAACGAGAAAGTAGTCTCATCCTAACATGAAGAACAAATGTCTCGTCTCCGTCACTTGTCTCATCTTAACGCAGCCTTTGACCAGAAAACAGTAGCTTCGACATTGGTCTCATTACATGTCCCGTCCTAACGATGTTCTTGACGAGAAAACAGTAGCTTCAGTTTCACTCTCGTCACATCCTCATCCTGACGAGAAAACTATAACTATTGTGCAAATATCTACCTAAATTAATAGGCAAATAATTGTACAGTTAACTCGCAAGTGCACAAGATCGATATAGTAGTATAGGGTGCAAGTACGAGATCATTCCCATGAGGATTGCTAAATTTTGCTTAAAATAAATTCCGTAAGTAAAACAAAACAAAGATTGATTTTGAGTTGATAATAATAAAAGGTAGGGCATTGATATCCACCACTAATCATACTTAGATAATATAACAATATGCCAATGATCCAATCATATTACGAATACTTAATGTTTGCCAACCTAAGGGTATGGGTGTCTACTCCTTAAGCTATTGATTTCCCTAAGCAACAAATTTGGCATGGGTGTCTACTTTAATTCTTTTCTTTCTTAAGGATTTAGCATGGATGTCTACTAAGTTGTTCTTTAAGAAAGCATAAATCTATGGACATCAACAAACACATGAGGCCTAAGGCATAGGTGTCTACTCTCGGTTCTCCATGTTGATTAACCTAAGAACCCGGTGTAGATTTCTTTTGTTACTCTTATTAAACCCAGGACTCGATCATCCAAATTGATTTAATTAACTAATCCATACATTTGCATATGTTGATCAGACAAACACATATGAGGAGTTCAAGAAAACAGGAATTAATCAAGTTAAGCAACACAATATGATTATCACAAAGGCGCCAATATTGAAATATTAAATAAACATAATTAGGGCTTCAATCTAGCCCTAGTAAGTAATTTAGTTAAACATGAGTTTGATGTTAAACATCTTCATAAAAGAAAATAGAAAGGAAAAGAATAAACCCAAAACTTGAACTTGAAGAGCTCCAATTATTCTCCTTGGAAATTGTGTCTTTATTCTAAGGTTTAAAGGTCTATTTATAGGCCTTAGGAACATTCTAGAATCCCTAAAAATCGTAGGGTTTGAGCCATAGTTTGCACAAGGCTTCAAAACCCTAGAAGAAAACACTTTCCAGAATAGGGCTGCGGCTGACTTGCTCTTCACGCACAGGTGCACTCAATCGCATCCCGTGTGCGCTCGATCACAAGACTGCAATCGATCTCTGGTGTTGGGCGCTCGATCACACCTGCGATCGAGGCTACTGCTTGTGTGCATGAGTGCAAGCCTTGCACTCGTCTGGCCATTCCGCTTGTAGTGCACTCGATCGCAGGTCCCCTGTGATCGATTGCACTACCAGAGCCTCCAGCTTTTTCCAAATTTGCTCTTTAAGCCTGATACTTCCAGAATTGCTTCCTTTTCTTCGAAATTCCTACAAAAACATAGAAAACACATAAAAAGAACTAAAATGACATAAACTAACAAAACTAAGGAATTAACAAATATAAGTTAAGGGCTAAAATATGAATATTTTGGCACTTAACAGTAACTCCTGATGAGGAAACAGTAACTCAACGTTACATGCCTCGTCCTGACGGCACTCCTGACGGGAAACCAGTAACTCCCCGTTAAATGTCTCGTTCTAATGGGAAAATAGTGAGTTTCTTGAATCAGCTTCTAAGAGCCTAAAAAGCTATTCCTCAACCAACGGGGAAGACAAAGAACTCTATCAAACATCCAATCTTCACCCCGACACTTGGGGAAGAATGGGAAACTACAAATAAATGATTTGATCATTAAATAAGACCAAGCTAAACCTAACAATCTCCCTCTTTGGCCATTGAATGACAAAACCCAAAACACCTCTAATCTTTATCTTGACGCAAGGGAAAAGAATGGGAAAATACAAACACATATTTTGATCATTGAATAAGGTCAAATACAACCAAACAATCTCTCCCTTTGGCCATTCAATGACAAAACCCAAAATACATCAGAGAAAACAACAATTACAAGTAAGTACCAACATTTTACAATCCCACCCAAGCCTAACAAACCACTACTAGACTAATGTTGATCGTAGATGTGCATTGTACCTATTCTCTGGAAACAGTAACAAATTCATTAAACATATGGGGGATAACAATTAATATCACACCAAACCACCAAGTCTCCCTCTCAAAACTAACAACTTATCCCCCTTTTTGTGATAATGGACAAGGGATATATAAAGGAACACACACTCCCCATATCAATAACTCAATTGATAGGACAAGAGGAAAGAGAATGAAACAACAATAACAATGACACATGTTAAAATAGTTAAACGAAGAACGACAAATAAACAAGCATGTGTCATGAAACATTTAGTGCCAAAATATCTCTAATGTTAACTCCCCCTTAACATAAGCAACCTCTCTCTAACAAGTGTTCGAACAAACCACATTCTCCTCATTTTCTCATAAAAGACAAAGGAAGCAACTCAAGTGGTGTAACTTGTATGCTTGGAAGGTATAAACTAGGGGGGTAATACATACATTATGAGCACACAACACAAACATGAGTGATGAGTGCCAAATATTGTATATTTGGGCCCCTTAACTTATGTTTGTTAAGCTCTTAGCTGTGTTAATTTCTTTATGCTTTTTGTTAGTTTTGGTGTTTTGGTGTGTTGCAGGTCATTGAGAGAAAAATGTGGTTTGAGGGTGGAAATAAGCAAGGGAATTCAAAAGATCCCTGGAAGTGCGATCGAGCGCACCTGCACTCAATCCCATGCACGACATCCTAGAGCAGATGACCATGTCAACCCTAGTGCGCATCACTTAAGTGCTGCACCGCAGGAGCCCTAAAGAACCGAGTTCGCTCGAGCGCACCATGGGTACGATCGAGTGCACTCACGCTGACCTGGCAGCGCTGAACCCTAGTTTTTTTTTATTATTTATACAACTTTTTCTCTTGTTACCACACATTGGGAGGCGCCGTTTTAAGCTAAAATTTGAAGTATTGTCGTGCGGGAGCTTTTGCTTCATTTTTCATTGTAAGTTTTATTTTTCTGATGATGACAATTCAAGTTTTTGTTGTTTTTGTTATCATGAGAGGCTGAATCTTTCAACTAAGGTTGAAGATGAAGCTTCGTCATTGATGAACTCATGTATTCTCGTATTTCATTCATTCAATTCTGACCTTCGTTAAGTGCTAAAAGATTCACATTTTTAGCCCTTAACTTGCATGTTTTAATCCTTTGGTTTTAGTTAATTAGGTCATTTTAATTCCTTTTTACGTTTTCCATACTTTTGTAGGCTTTTGAAAGAAAATGAAGTAAATCTGGAAGATTTGGGCTCAAAGAGAGAAGATGGGAAAAATGAGAGTCCCTGACATTGCGATCGATCACAGGATACCTGCGATCGAGCACAGTGCCAGAGAAGACATAGCAAGAAGTAGGCCAGAAGCGATCGAGCGCACGACAGAAGAGGATCGATCACAAACCTGCGATCGAGCGCCCACGGGTTGCGATTGATCGCACCCGTGCGCAGGAGACATATCAAGTGGCGGCCAGATTGTCATTCTTTCCATATTAGGGTTTGCCAACTCCCAATTGTAATAGGTTTTGAAACCCTACGAAATTCCTAGGTTTACTAGTTTGCTAAGGACTTTTAAAGCTTATAAATAGACCCTTAAGCCTCTAGAATAAGTATGCTTTGTAAGGAGAAGAATCGGAGCTCTTCAAGTTCAAGTTTCGGGTTTATTCTTTTCCTTTCTTTTCTTTTTTTCTATGAAGATGTTTAACATCAAATTTATGTGTAACTAATTAGTAGGGCTAGATTGAAGCCCTAGTTATGTTTTGTTAATATTCAATATTGGCGCCTTTGTGATGATCTTGTTATGATATCTAACTTGATTAATACCTAGTTTCATGAATTCCTCATATGTGTGTGCCTAATCAACATGTACATGTGCTATGGACTAGTTAATTAAATCAATTTGGATGACCGAGTCCTGGGTTTAACATAAGTAACAAAAGTAATCCACGCCGGATTTTTGGGTTAATCAACATGGGGAACCGGGAGTATACACCCATGTCCTAGGCTTCATGTGTTTGTCGATTTCCATAGAACATATGCTTTTCTAAAGAATAACTTAGTATATACAATGCTAAATCCTTTAGGAAGGACAAGCGTTAGAGTATACACCCATGCCTAACTCGTTGCTTAGGGAAATCTGTAGCTTAAGGAGTATACACACATGCCCTTAGGTTGACAAATATTAGATAGACATAACTTGATCAAAACATTGGCATATTGATATATTAGCTTAATATAATTAGTGGCGGATATCAAAGCCCTACCTTTTTATCATTATCAATTCAAATCCAATCTTTGTTTTATTTTACTTTGGAAATTTAATCTAGACAAGATTCAGCAGTCCTCGTGGGAATGAACCCGTATTTGCATGCTATACTACTATGTTGACCTCGTGCACTTGCGGGTAAAACATCCAATTATTTGCCTATTAATTTAGGTGGGTAATTGTAGAACAACAACTTTGAATAAAAATGTTGTAGATTTCCATTCAATTGATTGAGTCATGTCTTTTAATTGAATGTGATGAACTATCATGTGTTGGAGTTGGATATTTGATGTGTTTCATCCTTCGGATACATCAAATCATTCGATTGAAATCGGATATCTGTTGTGATTCGTTAACCAAACGGATACATATGATGATTTAATTTCAAATCGGATATTTGTTGTGATTTGTAAAAATGGGTGGATCCATTGAATGATTTGAACTAGATATTTGTAAAACATCAAACAATAGTTTGAGCATATTAGTTTGTCGATTGTAAGAACAAATACGAGAATATAGAGTTAAGATTTGGCGAAGTGAATTCTTAAACCTTAGTGTTCTCTACTATTTTATTTCATCATTTTTCTTTAGTTTATATTTTATTTTGCACGACAAATATCACGAATTTTGAAACTAGGTTAAAATAGAGTTAGTTTAAATAGAAATTGATTTATACAACACAAATCCTTGTGGATCGACCTCGAACTTGTGCACACACTATATTGCACACAACTTGTGCGCTTGCGAGTACAATGAAATTTGTATATCAAATTTTGGCGCCATTGCCGGGGATTTGTTTGTTTGTGAAATTGATTTTTATTTGAATTGATTTTATTTTTATACTAGTTATTTTCTTTTTGCAATTTTATTTTATTGTATTTGTTGTTGTTTCTGCCATTCTAATCTAAAAAAAAAAAAAAAAGGTTTGTTGTTTCTATTTTTCTTGCTGCAGTTTCGGAGAATTTCAGTTTCTGTTAGTACGCTCGATCGCACTCCATCTGCGATCGAGCGCACTAGAGCCTTTTCAGCGAGCAGCCCGCGTGCTTGCGCTCAATCGACTCTACAAGTGCGCGCGAGCGCACATCTACGCTCGATTGCATAGTTCCTGCGCTCGAGCGCATTACCAGAAGCAGCTAAGCACAGTTTTTTTTGAATATTTTTGTTGATAGTTTGTTTCTATTTTTATTTAGCTTTTGTTTGGTTGTTTGTTTCTTTTTTTTTTTTTTTTTTTTTTTCTTGTGATTATTCATTTTTGTTTAGTTAGTTTGTTTGAGCACTTGAGATTGGTGCATGCTTGGTCGGAGATCCTTGAACTTAGATTTGACACCTTTAGATCCCGACATTGATAGAACTCTTAGGAGAACTCGGAGAGCACCAGTTGAGAGTGAGGATAGAGGTGAAATGGGAGACCAACAAGGTATTATACTCCAGAATATGGAGCATCCTAGGGTTGAACATGAGGATGCTAGAGCTGGGAATCCCGAGCAAGCTAGAGCTTGGAACGTTGACTTCACTACATCACTTAGGGAGTTGTTCGCACTTGTGGACTTCACTACATCCCATTCGTGTATAGTGTTGCCACCATCATTCCATTCATCCAACTCCTACCATCGTTCCATGGCCTTGAACTTGAAAATCCTTACAGTCATGTAAAGAATTTCAAGGATATATGCGTAACTTTCAAATTTCAAAATTTTTTCGAAGAGTCTGTCCATCTCAGACTATTTCCTTTCTCTCTGCACGACAAAGCTAGGGCATGGTTGGATTCCAACACTCCCGGATCTATTACATCTTGGGAAAGATTGTTAAGCAAGTTCTATAACAAGTATTTCCCGATGTCAAAAGTCAATGAATGCAGAAAGGAAATAAGTTCCTTCACTCCGGAGGAGGACGAGAAATTTTTGGAGAGTTGGGAAAGATTTAAGGAGTTGTTGATAAGATGCCCTCCGCATGGATATGAGAAGTGGAGACTCGTTCAATTTTTCGACCAAGGATTGACCCAATCCAACCTTAGTATGATCGAGTCAATGAATGGGGGAGCATTCTTAAGTTTGACAAGGGATGCAGCATATAAGGCATTAGACAAGTTGTCTGACAGCTCACAGCAGTGTGATTTTTTGAGTTGTCGGGATAAATCTCCCCATATCACCAAGAAAGGTGGCATCTATGAGGTTAAGGAGGACATTGATTTGAGGATAAAGATAGACGCCCTAACCAAGAAGGTTGAAGCTCTTGCAGTGGGTCAGTCCGTAAATGCTGCCAACACATTCAATGTTGATGGCTGTTCAATCTGTGCTAATCCTTTGCACTTAGCACAGAATTGTCCATTTTCACTGGCTTTCACTGAGTGCTCAATGGAACAAGTGAACGCTTTCAACGACTTTAGGAAGCAAGCAAGCGGACCTTATTTGGAGACATACAATCCAGGGTGGCGAAACCACCCTAATTTCTCATGGAAGCAGAGCCAACCAATGAGCCAAGGATTTTCCCCACATGCTTAAACTCATGGTGGTTCGGCTCAACCAGCGCAACCTTCTGCATCTTCGTCACAATCATCGCTGGAAGAAACAATGAAGGCATTCATACAATTGAATAGCCAGACCATACAAGAGCTCAAAAATTCTACCATGACAAACACCCAAGCAGTAGATGAAGTGAAGAATGCCACCATGGTTAACACCCAAGCAATTGCGAAGATGGAGAGTAAAATTGAACAGATAGCCAATCACTTGGGTGAGAGAGAAAAAGGGAAGTTACCTAGTCAACCTGTGCCCAACCCAAAAGGTCAATATATGGTTGGAAATTCCTCAAGCCCTGCACACAGGCAAGAACATATGCAAGCGATTGTCACACTGAGGTCAAGGAGACAAATAGACAATCAGGTGGTTGAACAAAAAAAAGACCTTGCGGGGCAAGAAAGGGAAAAGAGTGGCAACAAAGAGAAGAGAGATGCCGAGCCATCTACAGCCACACCCATTATTAAGGACCCTCCTAGGTCATTTGTGTCGAAAGCACCTTACCCTGAAAGGTTGCAAGCACCCAAGAAAGGAGGGAAGTTTGAGGACATTCTGGAAGTATTTAAGCAGGTCCAAATCAATATCCCATTTTTGGACGCCATCCAACAAGTGCCTTCCTATGCCAAGTTCTTGAAGGATTTGTTCATAGTTAAGAGAAGAACGAATGTCCCAAAGACGGCATTTCTGATCGAGCAAGTTAGCTCTATCCTTCAGTGCAAGTTGCCCATTAAGTATAAGGACCCTAGGTGTCCTACCATCTCTTGCATGATTGGAGTCAGTCGAATTGAGAAAGCTCTTTAGATCTCGGGGCGAGTGTGAATCTCTTACCCTATTCAGTTTACCTGCAATTAGGGTTAGGAGAACTGAAGCCCACATCCATGACACTTCAATTGGCTGACAGGTCAGTTAAGATAGTACGGGGAATCATTGAGGATGTCTTGATCAAGGTGGATAAGTTTTACTTCCCCGTGGACTTCATTGTGCTAGACACAGAGCCAGTTCAGAAGGTTCGAATTCAAATACCGGTGATTTTAGGGCAACCATCCTTAGCTACGGCTAACGCCCTGATGAATTGTAGGACAGGGGTGATGAAGATTTCATTCAAAAATATGACAGTGGAGCTGAATATCTTTGATATCAGGAAACAACCATTGGAATATAATGAAGTGAGAAATGTATGCTTGATAGAGGAGATTATGGAGGATATAGTGGATGAATCAAGCATTGGGGACCCCTTGGAGGCATGCTTTGCTCAGTTTGGAGAGGATTTAGACTTGGATAAGTTGCTTGAGCAAGCAGATACAATTTTAGAGACTGCCCCTTTGGTGTGCAGTGAGAAGGAGGAGATAGCAGTATCTGATCCCCCCAAGAAGGAACTTAAGCCTCTACCGGATAACCTTAAGTATAAGTTCCTAGGTCCAGCAGATTCTTTGCCTATGATTATAGCTTCGGATTTGGTTTATGCTCAAGAGGAAAAATTGCTAGAGGTATTAAGAGAGCACAAGGAAGGTATCGGTTGGACCACTGAGGATATCAAGGGGATCAGTCCTTTAGTGGTGATGCACAAGATACATTTAGAAGAGAACTCCAAGCCATCGAGGGAGCCACAGAGATGGTTAAACCCAGCTATGCAAGAGGTTGTGAGGGCTGAAAGTGATTAAGTTGTTGGATGCAGGGATCATTTATCCAATCCCGGATAGCAAGTGGGTAAGCCCAATTCATGTTGTTCCAAAGCGGGCTGGATTGACAGTAATAAAGAACAAGGATGACGAGTTGGTCCCAACTCGTATTCAGTCAGGATGGAGAGTTTGCATAGACTACCGCAAGCTAAATGCCGCCACAAGGAAGGATCATTTTCCACTACCATTCATTGATCAGATGGTGGAACGTTTGGCTGGGCACGCATACTATTGCTTCTTGGATGGTTATTCTGGATATAACTAGGTCCCTGTGGACCCCGAAGATCAAGAGAAAACAACATTTACTTGCCCTTTTGGGATGTTCGCCTACCATCGCATGCCCTTTGGGCTATGCAATGCACCTGCTACTTTTCAGTGGTGCATGATCAGTATTTTTTTTGACATGATACAACATTTCCTTGAGGTTTTCAAGGATGATGTCTTTGTCTTCGGTTCATCGTTTGAGGAGTGTTTGCACCGCCTCACCATGGTTTTAGTGTGGTGCAAGGAGAAGAACGCGGTGCTCAATTAGGAGAACTGCCATTTCATAGTGAAGCAAGGCGTTGTACTGGGGCACGTCATATCCCATCGAGGGATAGAGGTTGACAAAGCTCAGGTAGATCTGATTTCCAACCTTCCACCCCCACGTACGCTGAAGGAGGTTCGTTCTTTTTTGGGCCATGAAGGATTTTATAGGCGATTCATCCAAGACTTTAGCAAGATCGCTAGGCCCTTGTGCAAATTGTTGGTGAAGGATGCCCCATTTGTATTTGATGAGGACTGCAAGATAGCATTTGGGGATCTAAAGAGAATTCTGACGTCCACACCCATTATTCAGCCACCCAACTGGGGTGTACCATTTGAGATCATGTGTGACGCATCAGATTATGCAGTTGGAGCTGTTTTGGGGCAGCGTGTTGATAGACTCCCCCACGTCATTTACTATGCGAGCAGGACTCTGAACGACGCACAACTCAATTACTCCACCAAGGAGAAGGAGTTGTTGGCAGTCGTTTTTGCACTAGACAAGTTTAGATCCTATTTGCTTGGATCTAAAGTCATCATCTTTTCGGATCACGCAACATTGAAGTATCTTTTTTCCAAAAAAGATGCTAAATCTCGTTTGATTCGATGGATTTTGCTACTTTAGAAGTTCGACATAGAAATTCGGGATAAGAAGGGTTCCAAAAAAGTGGTGGCAGATCATTTGTCTAGATTCACTGTAGATTACACCGAGGATGCCAGCCCCATTTCGGAGACTTTCCCTGACGAGCAATTGATGCACATTGCTCATGAGCCCGCACCATGGTTTGCTGACATAGTGAACTATCTCGTCACTAGCCAACTGCCTCAGCAATGGGGGTGACAAGATAGGTCCAAATTTTTGTCCATGGTGAAGCATTTTTTTGGGACGATCCTTACCTGTTCAAGTATTGTCCCAATCAGATCATTAGGAGGTGTATACCTGAGCATGACCAAGCCAATGTCATCTCCTTTTGTCATGATCATACTTGTGGAGGCCATTTCAGTGCTAAGAAGACCACTGCTAAGGTTTTGCAGTGTGGATTCTATTGGCCTACCCTTTTTAGAGATGCCCATGCTTATTGTACTTCTTGTGAGCTTTGTCAGAAGCTAGGGAGTATCTCTAGGAGGAATATGATGCCCCTCAGTCCCATTTTGATTGTTGAGATTTTTGATGTATAGGGCATTGATTTTATGGGACCTTTCCCGAACTCCTTTGGCTATCTGTACATCTTGGTTGCTGTGGACTATATGTCCAAATGGGTGGAGGCGGTTGCATGCAAGCCCAATGACCACAGAGTTGTGGTCTAGTTATTGAGATACACTATCTTTGCTCGTTTTGGTACGCCTCGAGCAATTATAAGTGATGGAGGTAAGCATTTTTACAATAGGATTTTTGAGCAGTTGATGAAGAAGTATTTCATCACACATAAGGTTGCCACCCCGTATCACCCACAGACGAGTGGACAAGTTGAAGTTTCCAATCGAGAGATCAAGCATATTTTGGAAAAGACGGTAAACCTCAATAGAAAAGATTGGTGTCTACGATTAAGTGATGCACTATGGGCATATAGGACAGCTTTCAAGACCCCGATTGGGATGTCACCCTATCGGCTTGTGTATGGGAAGGCATGTCATCTTCCCATGGAGTTGGAGCATAGAGCTTATTGGGCCATTAAGCAACTGAACTTCAATCTTTTGAAAGCTGGATCACAAAGGAAACTCCAACTCAATGAATTAGAGGAGCTAAGGAATGATGCTTATGATTCTGCACGGTTGTACAAGACACAGATGAAGAAGGCTCATGACCAGAGCATTTTGAGACGATCTTTTGAGCCTGATGGGGAAGTCCTTATTTACAATTCACAGCTGCATCTTTTCCCAGGCAAGTTAAAATCTCGATGGACAGGCCCATTTATCATTCGGTTAGTTTTTCCTCAGGCGGCCATCGAGATTGAGGATCCTAAGAGTGGTAACACCTTCAAGGTGAATGGACAGAGATTAAAACCATTCTTAGAGTTAAGGAGTAAGGAGATCAAGACAACATTGTTAGAGGATCTGAGTTATTCTGAGTGATTGTTTTTTTTTTGTGGAGAGTCTGGCTGAAAACTTAAAACTTAGCGCTTATAGGAGGCAACCCTAATTCTTTCCCTTACCATTTTATCTTGTTTGTTTGTTTCTGTTGTGTTTTTCAGGGCAAGTGTCTGCCATTGAAGTTTGGGCGAGCGTTCTCCTACGTTACACGCAATTTGCACCACTCATCTGGTATTGTATCTCTGAACCTCTTGGGGACAATGTGTCATTTTAGTTTAGGGGTAGGGTAGACATTTCTCTGTCTTATTCCTTGATTATTTTTGTTGTTTTGTTAAAAAAAAAATAAATAAATAATAAAAAAAAAAAAAAAAATTCTATGTTATTGATTGAGCAAGGGCAACACCTATTATGTGGTTTGCATATCATTGGTTTGTTTAGCATTTTGAACACGGCATGTCATTAGGAATCTGAGTCTTTTGACTCATTTTTGGATTAGAGGGATTTCACATGTTTGAGTTTATCATCACGAGCACACTAGCATAGAATCGGTGAGGTATAAGATTTGACTTGATTAGGGTGTATCTTGGGATTGGTAGGATGAAGTGTGATGAAACCTTAGTTTGAAAATAAATAAATAGTAAAATCAATTTGAGCTTTGCATTGAGTAACTAGACCTCATGCCTCACTAAGTATTGAGTGTTCGTGTAAAAAGATGAGAAATCTAACTTGGTTGGTTGTATTGCTAGTTTGGCTTCGTAGCCTAGTTGACTTGAGTAATTAAGCCCTTAGGAATATTTCTACATCTAGTGCCCTAAAACCATTTGGTTTGGGAGTCTCTGGCCCAACACTCGTTACCTAGGTCAATTAGAAAGCTTAAGGAAGCTAAGCATTGCATAGCATACACAAAAAAAAAAAAAAATAACAATAAATAAATTAATTAATTAAGCCTTGGTTGTTTCATTTGATCGAATTCCTATCACTTTTCAGGTACACCCAACTTTGAAAATAAATTGAAGCCTCATGATTATATGTTAGTCTCACATTGCACTTATTGGAACATGTGTTGTCTCAAATTTCCATCTTTGAGTTGAATGATTTGTGGTTGTCTGGATGATATGATTGTAGTGTTCACTGTGATAAACCTGCCCATGATGTTAAAAACCATGTGTTTGTGTGGGAGTCCTTCTTTGTCAAATAACATAGTACATAAATGTTTGTGGGTATCATTACTATTAAACCCTTACGAGACTTCACTCGTCCTCTAGGGATGTCTAGGGGTTTAAAAAACTTGTTGCATATGCTAAATGCAATTGTTTCTCCCACGACAGCGGACTTATGTTTCTTGTTTTCATTTTGTTTTGCTAAGGGACTAGCAAAATGTAAGTTTGGGGGTATTTGATGAGTGCCAAATATTGTATATTTGGGTCCCTTAACTTATGTTGTTAAGCTCTTAGCTGTGTTAATTTCTGATGTTTTTTGTTAGTTTTGATGTTTTGGTGTATTGCAGGTCATTAAG
Organism: Corylus americana; assembly: GCA_036287905.1. NCBI lineage: Eukaryota > Viridiplantae > Streptophyta > Magnoliopsida > Fagales > Betulaceae > Corylus > Corylus americana. The sequence continues at coordinate 14,008,581 of CP125823.1, forward strand.
AGAAAAAATGCGGTTTGAGGGTGGAAATAAGCAAAGGAATTGAAAAGATCCCTGGAAGTGCAATCGAGCGCACAGAGCGACGATCGAGCACACCTGCGCTCAATCCCATGCACGGCACGTTCGAGCTCAAGACCACGTCAACCCTAGCGCGCATCGCTTAAGTGCTGCGCCGCAGGAGCCCTGAAGAGCCTAGTGCGCTCGAGCGCACCGTGGGTGCGATTGAGCGCACTCATGCTGACCTGGCAGCGCTGAACCCTAGTTTCTTTTATTATTTATGCAACTTTTTCTCTTGTAACCACACATTGGGAGGTGCTGTTTTAAGCTAAAATACGACGTATTGTTGTGCGGGAGCTTTTGCTTCGTTTTCCATTGTAAGTTTTATTTTTCTGATGATGACAATTCAAGTTTTTGTTGTTTTTGTTATCATGAGAAGCTAAATCTTTCAACTAAGGTTGAAGATGAAGCTTCGTCATTGATTAACTCATGTATTATCGTATTTTATTCATACAATTCTAACTTTGAACAAAAATGTTGTAGATTTCCATTCATTTGATTGAGTCATGTCTTTTAATTGAATGTGATGAACTATCATGTGTTGGAGTTGGATATTTGATGTGTTTCATCCTTCGGATACATCAAATCATTCGATTGAAATCAGATATCCGTTGTGATTCATTAACCAAACGGATACATAGGATGATTTAATTTCAAATCGGATATTTGTTGTGATTTGTAAAAATGGGTGGATTCATTGAATGATTTAAGCTAGATATTTGTAAAACATCAAACAACAGTTTGAGAATATTAGTTTGTTGATTGTAGGAACAAATACGAGAATATAGAGTTAAGATTTGGCAAAGTGAATTCTTAAACCTTAGTGTTCTCTACTATTTTATTTCATCATTTTCTTTAGTTTATATTTTATTTTGCACGACAAATATCACGAATTTTGGAACTAGGTTAAAATAGAGTTAGTTTAAATAGAAATTGATTTGCACAACACAAATCCTTGTGGATCTACCTCACACTTGCGCACACGACTCGTGCGCTTGCGAGTATAATTAAATTTGTACAGCAATGAGGGCATGGAAAGCTAAAACTATGCACATGAAAAATGCAAACGGGTTCAAAGAACCACCTTTTATTCAAATTCTCAATTCAAGTCATCGAAACAAGGTTGACATGCATGAAAATGAAGACAAAGAACATGACAATAGCCAACATGGTACTTGCAGATCTCAAGCACATTTGAACAAAAATGGCACAAACGCACAATCACAGCATGTGAATCATCAATTGCAGTCTCTCAACATAATCAAAAGACAATTGACATCAATTTGACACAGGAGGCATTACTGCACCATATTCAATATTTCAAAGAAAAACTAGACATTCAAAATTGCATAAAGCATAAATTTAAACCAAATTGTCACAAGATGAAATATAAACAAACACATCAAAAACCAAAGGAAATAAATTGTTTGATAAACATAAACCATTCTCTGTTAAGATGGCACCCAAACAAATATCCTCTGCTTGTTCTTCTCCTCCTTTTTTGTTTTGAAAAAAGCCAACAACAATAAGTGAAGCACACAAGTTTTCCTCAAGAGATAAAAGAGAGATTCAAGAATCAGTTAATCCTCTGATCACACAAATTAGAACAGGACACATTCATTGATTTAATTCTTACATGTAAGAATTTAAGGAAACAATCCAACAAAGGCATAATCAATGAAGTGAGTGATTATTTTGAAAACAGAGAATACATAATTCAAACCTCAGATGTCAAGAAGTCACAAAGGAAAATGCTTATCACTGAAGACAAAAGTCAAACCCTTCTTTTCTGATTCTTGAGCAAAAAGCTAGACACCCATTCCTCCTCAATTGTCCAAGCCATTTATTAGGATGAGGAATAAATCCCGTGGGTGTTTTATCTTTTACGGCAATGCATAGACACTGGTTTTTTCTATAAGGATGAAAAAACAAGGCATCATTTGAAATTCACAATTTAGAAGGTACAGATGATCTTTAATCAATAGCTTCTCATTGTAGGAGGTAATGCTATGAACATTTGAGAAAAAAGACATTGGGGTCAATTTATAAAAGATCAAAAACAGAGTTTCAAATTGAGAAGTCATGAAATCCTTGGTAAAAAGAATATCCTCGATTTGAAACATGTGTTTTAAGTGAAATGCCATGACAGATTGACAACCAAAAAAAAAAACTTACACACAGAATCATCTCAAATATAAGAAATTCATTCAACAGTGTTCACATTGAGTCATGTAGACAAAAGAAGCATATCACTCCATCAATTTGGGACAACCAACACACAAAAAGAAAAAAGAAAAAAAAAATAAAGGAAAGAGTGATGTTATCTTGACTCAAAGAGCACATCTTCAGAATTTTCACAAGTGGAAACAACAGGAAACTACAAGAAACGGGATAAACAAAAGGAATGATGCCACTGCAACACACAATACATGAGCTAGAACACAAAATATCAAAATAAGCAAGGAGAACTAGCCATGTAACCTCAACCCAATCTATATAGGACCCTGATTACCTTCAAGTTTGTCCAACCTAAAGGTAATGTTCTTCATAAAGGAAATGATTGGTTAAGGGAGTCATTGTGTGTCTCAATCTCATAATCATTTGAGCTCTCCCTAATTGGAGATTTATGAGAGAGACGATTGCAGTGAGGTCGGATATGACAAATTTTGCCACAAAGATGACAAGTGAGAACTTTCCTCTGATAAGGTATTCTCCTCACAAAAGCATGAGAGATTTGTCCACTGGACCCTCTCATTCCCAGAAAATTTGGAGGCCTATTAGTAATTCTACCTTTTTCCTTGTCATTTTTCTCAAGACTACTTAACACAACATGTGAAGCATGTAAGGCAGGAACAAAATTTATCAAATGTTTCGAAGCTACTGCATTTCTTGAAGTGGAGGCATTTTGACCATATCCAATTCCATGTTTATCACCAAATGACTTTTGCATGCTCAGAATGGTGTTCAGTTTAAAACAAGGGGATTCATTGATAGAGTCCGCATTCTAGGTATCTTTCGATCCCTTGATTCGATCCATTCTGTTCATCAAAACCGGATTTTCATCCTGCAAACTTGCACAAATTTTGTTAGCATCAAACAACTTGGTAGTGAAAGAGTTACCTTTAGGGACTTTTCAGCTTTGTAAGCTAAGTCCAGAAGGTTTTGAAGAGAAATATTTTCTTCTTCAGCTGTAGTCAGTTGCTTCAGGAGCTCCTTGCACTTCTTCCTAGCATATGTGCAATTTCTGACAAGGGTGTCATGGGACACAAGATGATTTCTACTTTTCACTGATCCTTCATCCGAGTCCTCCTCATATGACTCATTATCAACACTTGCTGTGTAGGATCACTGGAACCTTGAATTGTTGTTGGAAATGACATGTAAACAACCTTCTTCCCTTTTTGGTCATCGAAGTCATTTGACTCTAATTCATCACTCAATGATGCATTCATGGTGTTTTCCCTAGCATTCTTCAAGTTTCCACAGTCAACCTTGATGTTACCAAATCCCTGACACTCATAGCATTGAGGAAAATGGGTTTTCTTGTCTCTATAGGATTTATCTCTTGAATCCTTCTAAGATTCTCCCTTGGATAGCAACTCCGAAGACCTTCTTCCAATCCATTTAGTATGTTTCAGATACTTGTGGAAGTCCCTGGTTAGGATAGCTATTGGCTCAGAGTCAGATGACTCATCATCACTTGATTCTTCATGAACCACTTTCTTTTCCTTTTTGGTGGTTTTCAGTGCTATGCTCTTAGCTTTGGGAGAGAATCTCCTACTCTCATAGGTTATGAGAGAACCCACCAATTCATCGACATCCAACAATTTCACATCCTTGCTTTCCTCAACAACAGTTATCTTACGATCAATACGAGAAGCTAGTGACCGAAGAACTTTTTCCACCAGTTTATCTTCAAGAACTCTCTCACCAAGCCCTCACATGGAGTTCACAATCTCACTCAATTTGGTGTAGAAGTCACCGAATATTTCATCTTCCTTCATGTTCACAGTCTCAAATCGAGACATCAACATTTGGAGTTTGGCCTTCCTCACGTCATCGGTGTTGGCAAGCTAGAGTCTTTTTTTCAGGCTTGAAGACGTGCAAGGAGTATTATGAGAGGTTGCTCGGCTTCCTGTTGATGGTTGTTTCTATAATGTTTATGGATTAGTAAGATTGTTGTATTTGTGTTCAGAAATGTAACAAGGTTTTTTAATGCATCTCAGATCACTATATTTTTTTAAGTTTTCGTATTTTTGATAGATGTTGGAGTAGACTTATCCAGTTAACTCCCTGACAGTTGACGTAAAAATTATGCCTTAACTCACAGGTTTTCTTTTAATTAATTTTGGCGAGTTATAGATAGATCCTTTGGGACTTGTTTACAAAAGTGAATATGTCTGTGGGAGGCACAATAAATCATTGAATTTTATTAAATATCTAGGGCGTTACAGGACATGCCAACAGTAAGAATTCCCTCAATCAAGGCTGAAAATTCGAAAAAACCAAATGATAAATACCAATGAAAAAGACAGATTGACCAAGGTACGTACCCAACTAAGATCATTCTTGACCCGCTCGGTTGAATCACGTATGAATGGTCTTTTAATCCTATTACTGACTTTAGCATTGAAGGTGATGGTCTCCCCTAAAAATTTGTGAATGACACTTTTGTAGTAATACAAAATAAACATAGTAGAAAAAATTAAATGGTTTTAGAAATTTTTCATATATTCTAAGACAACTACGAAAAACATCACATCTATTATAATATTGGACCAAAAGAAGGCTCTGTTTTAAACTTGGTCCCACCAAGTAAGAAACTAAGAATCATATGTATTCATCACGAGTAGAGATTTCTGGCTGCCAAAATTGTCAGCCAAGCCTCAGTCATTTTTTTTTTTTTTTTTTAATTGAAGAAGAAAGATGTTATAAGGAAAATTTAAATTTGAGGTATTAGCACCAAATTTGAGGCATTAGCACTAAAATTGAGGTATTAACACCAAATTTAGGATGATTAAATCACTTTTAGGTGATACCATTCCTAAAGAGTTATCCTTCTACCCCTAGATTTTAATTTTGAATCCAAAAACAAGTTTTGAGGCATTAAAACCTAAATATTAACTTATACAAATTTAGCTAACAAAAATAAATAAATAAATAACAAAATTTATTATTATTATTATTTTTTAATTTTTGGCGTACGCTAGGCTGCCTTAATTTGGCAGCGCATAGCACGACTCATTCATCACAACTAAATCTCTCTCAGACGGCATTTTCCGCATCACCTGCACCAAATGTTACCCGCATGATTTGGGCATCACTTCCCCACCATGAAATAAATTAAATTCGACATCTTATAGAGCAGGTACGTACGCCTCCCCTTCTATATATATATATATATATATATGAATGACACGCACTGCTAAACTTAATTAACGTGCTCAGCAACTACGACTTTTAACTGTAAATAATAAAATAAGCCTACAGGATTTTTTGACATTATGAATTTCAACGTTGATCAATCAATACACCCATGTCGATTGAAGTTTTAATTGACTTGAAATTCAGCATCTTAGAATTGTTAGATAAAATATATATTTTTTTTAACATGCATGGTAAAATTGTGTAGTTTCTAACATTAATTTAGGTATTATATATTTATAGTTTATTAATTCCAAATATATAGAATGTATTTTAATTATGACCCGCCTGGGTATACAGTACCGTAGACAAGTGTTCATGTGGGATTGGTCACGTGTCTTTCTTTTGGCCATAAAAGGTGGCAAAGTCTTTAACTTTTGGTCACCACAAGGTCTTGCTCGCCTTCTCTTTTCATGAAATCTTCAACTTAATTTTGGATGAACATCATCAGGATGGGTCACAGTAATTCGAGGCTCAAAAGGTATTTATTTTCTTAAATATAACATGATTCTTATTTTCAAATAGGGTATTAATTAATTTCATGCTTAATTATTTTTATTCAGAGTTCAAGATGATGTGGAAATGGGAAATCTACCAGGAATCAGTGGAGATGAAGTAATGATGAATCTAAATAACAGGAAGGAGACGGGAAAATGTTTCAAAGCCAAAGTCCTAAGCAGAGTATTTTCCGAGGACTACGAGAAGGAGAAGAGCAAGATTCTGGACCCACGAGGAAAAGCCATCAGCCAATGGAGCAAGATATTCTTAGCGGCATGTCTTGTCTCTTTGTTCGTGGATCCACTGTTTTTGTTCATGCCGGAAGTGAGAGTGCCGCCGGCAGTCTGCATACAAAACGGGACGACGCTCAAAATCAGCCTCACAATCTTACGATCCCTGGGTGATGTCTTTTACGTCATTCACATGTTTGTTCGGTTCCATACAGCCTACGTGGCACCTTCTTCCCGCGTGTTTGGGAGAGGGGAGCTCATCATTGATCCCTCCAAGGTTGCCTTCAGGTACCTACGAAGAGACTTCTGGATCGATCTCATCGCTGCCCTGCCCCTTCCTCAGGTACGTACCCTGGCCCACACAAAATTCTTTGTTTTTTTTTTTTTGAGAAATTTCATAAACAATTTCTAAATACCACGTGATTTCCTTCAAAATTTCAAAAATTCTTAATTTCATTCCTTAAACTTTGAATTTGATGCGATCTATCTTTCTCTTTCAGTTATTAATTATGAAAGTTAAAAGTAATGAAATAACTTTTATACCCTTTAAACACTTTTATAAAATTTCAAATTTATTCTTAATTTTAAATTGAAAATTAAATTAAACAAAACAAAAAATAATGGTAATTTAGTCTTTTTAGTAGTTTCCATTAAGGTTTAACGGCAAAAAGTGACGGATGGAGTTAATTACATCAAATTGAAAGTTCAGATGGTAAAATTGAGAGTTTTTTAAATTTGTGAGAATTTTCTTAAAACACGTAGTAGTTCAAGGGTCCAAAGAGGTATTATCCCATTTAGTTTTGTATTTATTTATATATTTTTTGGTTAGGTATAAGAATGAGTTCATGCATTACATAATACCGTTGAGGTTTGAGGTTTGACTTAATAATTATAATTAATGTATATGTTGCAGGTGTTAACTTGGGTAGTTATACCTAATATTGGGGGAAGCGTAGTGGCAGTGGAAAAGATATCTCTTTGGTTTATAATGATGATCCAATACCTTCCAAGAGTGCTTCTTATATATCCTCTCTCATCCCAAATTATTGATGCAACTGGTGTTGTCAGTGAAACAGCATGGGCAGGAGCTGCTTACAATCTTATGTTTTACCTTTTAGGGAGCCATGTGAGTTTAAACAAACTCCTTTTATCTCTTTTCACCTTGTGCTAATTGGTTGGAGCCTGCCTCCAAATGCATTTTTCTTTTTTTTTTTTCTTTTCTCTTTTAGACATTTATAAATAATAAAAAAAATACCATATTCTATATTATAAAACTATATTATAATTATAACAAAAAATAAAATTTGAAACCTAAAACATTAAAACCTGATTTATCAAATACCCTTTTTCAGTTTCACAAACCGGTGATTGATATTTAATTAGTATATTATAAGAATTTTGTTATTCAATGGAGATATTGTTGATAAGGTGATCAATGAAAGAAGTCGAAACCCATTAATATTGGTGTTGTTTGCATGTGAAAAAGATTTCAGGGGCATGGTGGTACATTCTATCAGTTCAGCGACAAGAAGCATGCTGGAGAAGTGCGTGCAATTTGGAGCAATCAATAGGTTGCCAAAACGTCTTCTTCGATTGCCGCAGGGTTAACGACCTTCCAAGGCTTAACTGGGTCAACTCAACAAACGTCACAAATCTATGCGATCCAAATGCTAACTTTTATCAGTACGGTATATATGCAAATGCAGTGACCTCAAATGTTATTGGCTCTGGTTTCTTCAACAAGTACTTTTACGGTTTGTGGTGGGGCTTGCAGCAGTTGAGGTACCTATTCCTCATTACACAAATTTTCAAAATATCTTTTTTCAATTTTCTCAGGCACCTAATAATTAAGAGTAATTCTAAGAGTCACTCTTGTATTCTTCTTGTGTCACTTTGAGATTGAGGTGGCTTTTAAAATCATTATACGATCAAAATTTAATAATTATTTTAAAACAAACATCATTCTTGGAGTGACTTTTACTATTTTAGTATTACACAATAATGAAACGGATGATTGATCATCGGTTGGCCTCTAAAGCAGTTTGGATTCAGTGAATTTGATCCTGAGACCATGAGAAACACTCAAAAAGAGCCAACCCCTCGGGTTACTTGGATCTCAATTTCATTTCCATGGATGCAATTTTACTCTTTTTTAAGTGTTTTTCTTTCATCACTGTGTGCGCAATTAACTTACAAAAAAGAGTTTGTACGCAGTTCTACAGGACAAAATCTTACTACAACCACTTACATTGGAGAGATACTTTTCACCATCATTGTCGCCACCCTTGGGCTGGTTCTGTTTGCGCTCTTCATTGGGAATATGCAAGTACGTCCCCCACATGACTGATCATTTCCCTAAACCAATATCTAATGAAGAGCTTTTATCTCTCTGAGAAATTTAGAACTAAATCCTTGGATTGGTTTTAGAAGATATATGGTAATTATAACGACGACCCCATTTGTAGCGCAGAGATACCTGCAATCAACAACACTGCGGCTAGAAGAGTGGAGGATAAGGAGAACTGATACAGAGCAATGGATGCATCACAGGCAATTGCCGCCGGAGCTAAGGCAATCTGTTCGGGAGTACGATCAATATAAGTGGTTAGCTACTAGAGGGGTGCATGAAGAAGAGCTTCTCAATACCCTCCCTACTGATCTCCGGCGAGAAATCAAACGTCATCTCTGCCTCTCTTTAGTCCGACGAGTAAGTTTGAATCATAAATTAATTGAATTAAATTCTTCATAGAAAACGATAATATGGGTTAATGGGAATTCAAATATAGGTCCCACTGTTCAATCAAATGGATGAAACAATAGTAGACGTGATATGCGAGAGGCTTAAGCCAGCATTGTGCACGAAAAGCATGGTCCTTGTGCGGGAAGGCGATCCTGTGAATCAGATGCTCTTCGTAATTCGAGGGCATCTTGACTCTTGCACCACCGATGGTGGCCGCTCCGATTTCTACAACTCCTGCCGGATAGGCCCCGGTGATTTCTGCGGTGAAGAGCTGCTTAACTGGGCTTTAGACCCGCGCCCGCACGTCATCCTTCCGTCGTCCACAAGAACGGTGAAGGCCATAACTGAAGTAGAGGCGTTTGCTCTTGTAGCAGAGGACTTGAAATTTGTGGCCTCCCAATTTCGGAGACTGCATAGCAAACAGCTTAGACACACTTTCAGGTTCTACTCGCATCAATGGCGGGTGTGGGCGGCGTGTTTGATACAGGCAGCGTGGCGCAGGAATAGAAAGTTTAAGCAAATGGCTCACCCCCATGCTCCTGGGGAGAGTGCAAAGGAGTCGTTCTGGTCCAGGTATGCGGACGATCTATTGAAGAGGACGAGAAGTAGGCTGGCTGGCACCCACTCTGCTCGAATGGATTCCAATGTTGTCAACTCGCTGCAGAAGCCCCCAGAGCCTTATTTTGATTGAATTAATTGCATGTACAAGTAACATGTGCAACACAAACTCTACAACTTCCCTTCAAATTAACGAGTGGATTGTTAATTATTACGTAGAAGGTCTTTGCTTTTTTGTTTTGTATTCAGAAAACTTTACTTTAGACCTATGAACTATTACGCGTTTTAAGAAGATTTTCAAATTTTAAAAACTCTTAATTTAACCACTTGAACTTTCAAATTTGATTCAATTGACCCCTATTCGTTATATTTAGCCGTTAACCCTAACGCAAATTACTAAAAAAGACCAAATTACCCTTCAATTTTTTTTTTTTTTTTAAAAATTTGAAAAATAAGGGTAAATTTAGATTTTTATAAAAAAAGTCATGGATATAAAAGTCATTTTGTCACTTTTAGCATTTAAAACTTGACGCAGGGGGTACATTGCATCAAATTGAAAGTTCAGGGGATGCAATTTAGAGTTTTCCAAATTTTGATGTCTTCTCAAAATGCGTGGTAGTTCAAAGGTTTTAAGTGAAGTTTCTTTTTTTGGGAGTGGGGTTGGATGAATGAATATATGCAAACTCCATGCCTTGTCCCTCTCCTCGTTCTTTAATTTCGCTTGGGTTTGTTTGGGTCAGCTGTTGTTGTAGATTAATTAGAAAGCTTACATTTGAAATCCTCATTAACAATTAAGAGAAAGTATAGAAACTTTGACACTAGCTTTCCTTGTGAGAGTATAACTTCTACTTCAAATTAAATATTTTATACGACGAAGACAAGATCTTTCCAATATCTAACAATTGAATTCTAATGGAGCATTAGCCTCTAATTTGCCATAGATATCATATGCTCGTTGTCCTCTTCCTTCTAAAAGTAAAGAAAATAAAAGGACGGACAAGAAAAAGCAACAAGGAATTTTATCACCTACCTACCATGACTCTATTCCAAAAACACAAAGAGACAGACAAACAAACAAAAGATATGTATATCCTACAACACACAACAATGGCTTAATTAGATTATAGTTTAAGACATAGAATAATCATGATTAACTGCATACTTCAATAATAACATAATTAAAAGGTAAATACTGAATCCATTTGATGAGTTATAGCCCTCTAGATGATGAATCCTAAAGCATGTCCGGCAAAGAGAATCAGGTTTGTTAGGTTTTTTTAAGGGGAAAAGAACTGCTCCGCCCAATGCTTGTTGTTGGAGAAAGTTCTCCCGAGCTTGATAAATTGGTTCTTCTCACGAACCATAAAGGTGACCGTCTCGGAAGTAGGGTAAAAATGAGGCCCAAATATGTTAAATAATTTGGGGATCGATAGGGTCTTGAAATAACGCCAACAGAAGGCCACAACAGGAGGGTGGCCATGAAATAACGCCAACAATTCGGCATAAGTTGTACAGGGGCCACCCCCAAAAAGGACAACATTTCCCTCACTATGGTAGAGAAGGGCAGACGAACTCCCGCCATGAACATACGTTCATGAACGCAGATTTCCCTAGGACCACCAACCATTCCAGTAGAGTCATCTGGGAAATGCAACGAAACCGACGAGGGTATGTCGTTGTTGTGATGGAGCACCCTCTCATCCTCCACCGAGAAGAAGGATCTCTGCCGGTGCGCAAAGTCTAGGCGCAAGGATGAGGGAGATCCTTCACCAACCAGACGCACTCTGGTTGAAGAACCGCCTGAGCGGCAAGTCAGAGGAATCTCCGATGATTGCTCATCAGCGATTTCGTCAACCTGTACTGGAAGTTTTTGAGAAGACATGGCCATTTGGAAAATCAAATGCTCTAAGACTTGAGAAACGGATGGAAATCTAGAAGGCTTAAACGAAGAAGATCGATGGCAAAATCTTTATAGAAGAAGAAACCTTGGACAAGGAGCAAGGCATTTAATGCAAGAACATCATGAGCTTGTACTCACGCCTGAACCGAAGAGAATCAAGCCAACTTTCCCTTCAAAAAACGCAATCACAGGCACCACTCACACATCGAAATCCATTTCATCAGCTTTTGAATCACGCCCAGCAGAACATGTGGACGGGTAATGGCGCATTTACGTGGTTAAAGACAAAAGATTTGAAAATCGTAAGATTGCAACAAATCTCGAAATATCCAAGACATGCAAATGTCAGGTTCCAAAAATTGTTAAGATGCCAAGAAAAACGGCTACAGGGAACTGAGCAGGGAAAGACACTTGAACGGTCCACCCACGAAAAAGAACACCACCAGAAGATCAAGAGTTTGAATTCTCTCCTCCTGAAGTCTCGGCAGAAGGAATTCAGGGGGTAACTGTTACACATAAGCCCATCGCCCGAGCCCACGGGTCAAAGGCCCATGAGCCCAAGAGAGCCCGGTACATCCAAAGGGGCTCATCAAATGCGTCCAATGAAAAGCAATGGATACGACGTCGTCCCCTACGCTCCCGGATAGCCAAAGCCCAGGTATGGGGTCACAGTGAACCTCCCACAGTTAATGTTCGGATACATCTAACATATCAGGGACAGGACTCGGCCACATAGACAGCTCGCGCATAGCAGGATCACCGGGACGGTTACAATCCTACTCTTAAAGACGCCTCGCAGATATAGGCCATCCTCGGATCAACGTATGTAACGGCCTCCTACCGGTCATAAAGAAAGGGAACACGAATATTAACTCTCCCGGCCGTTACGCCCAAATCCCGGATCCTCTGCTCGGCCATCATAACCACCTCCGCAAGCTCAACTATAAAAGGCCTCACCCCGAATGTATGAAGAACACGCATACTAAGATAATATACATACTGACTTACACATCGGAGGAGGAATCGCCGGCCAACACCCGGCGCATCCTCTTAACGCGTGCTTTGGTTTTGCAGATTCAGCAAAAGACTTACAAAAAGGAGAACCACGAGAGGCGTAGCTCGGAGACTTGGATCCCCTTGAAATCACCGTGCCGGAAACTGCTTCAACAACCCACTAGATGATGAATCCTACAGCATGTGCGGCAAAGAGAATCAGGTCTGTTAGGCTTTTTTAAGGGGAAAATGCATTTTACCCCCTGAACTTTTCACCCATTTGCATTTTGACCTCCAATGTTTAAAAAGTGACACTTGACCCCCCCCCCCCCCAAACTTCCAAATTGTTGCAATTCGACCATTCTGACTTTTTTTTCCCAAAATGTTCCCATCCCAAGTTAAAAAAAAAAAATTAAAAAAATAAATAAAAATTAAGGGCCGGCGGGCCACCCCAGTTGGGCCTAGGAGTGGCTTCGACCACCCCAGACCAGACACCCCTTAACTTTTAAATTATTATTATTATTATATATTTTAAAACTTGGGATGGGGACATTTTGGAAAAAAAAAAAAGGTTAGAATGGTCGAATTGCAAGAATTTGGAAGTTCGAGGGGGGAGGCAGGAGGATCAAGTGTCACTTTTTAAACATTGGAAGTCAAAGTGCAAATGAGTGGGGGGTAAAATGTATTTTTTCCCTTTTTTTAATTGGCTCAATTGATGTCTAAAACCTAATTTTAGGTTTTGGGAATTTGGGTAGTTGTGTACTTGTTTGTGGTTTAAAAACCTTGAAGACAACTGCAAAAGACAAGTACAACAGCTAATGTCTAGACTTGGACATAAGCCGTCTGGATATGGTACATTCCAAGGAGTCACTGATAAGCGCCGAATGTTGCACATTCAAGCCTCTTAATTTACATATGTTAATTCCTTAGCATTGTTATTTGTTTGATTTTATTTTGTTTTTGTGTTTCAGGTCTTATTTGACAAACCATTGGAAATTGGGCTTAAAAGGACAACAAATTGGAGCATTCTGGATCTAGGATTGATCGCAGCACCCCTGGGATCGAGCACACTTACGCTCGAGCGTCTACAACCAAGGATCGAGCGCATATCAGCTAGGCTCGAGCGCACTGCGCTCGAGTGCACATAATCTCGGATCGAGCGTACACGGGTGTACAGTGCACGGCAAGAATCCTTTTCTAGCTTGGGCTTGGTTTTCAATCTTCCAATTGGACTGGGAGACTGACTTCCGATTTTCTGAGGATTTCTAGGGTTTTAGGTTTTTCCAAATCCCTATAAATAGGGCTCTAAACAGTGTAAACAGACACACCGCTTTCTAGAGCAAAATTCAGTAAAATTGTCTTTGGAGCATAGAAGATCATGAGCAACTAAACCCAATTGTGGGGTATTGATGTAATCCTTTCCAAGCACAATGGTTTGATTGTATTTAATTTCTAGTTTTTCAATTTATGCATGTTCATTGTATAACTCTGAGGATTGCTACAATTGATTTCTATTCTTCATATTAAATGCAATTGTTTTTAATTCCAATTCAATAATAGTAAAATTCTTATCTTGTCTTAGAAATTATTTTACTATTATCGAACTCAAATCATTCTTATTTTCTGTGATTATAAGAATGATAGTTATACAATGGTTCTTAATTGGCATGTAATCAATAGGGTTAGATAGACCATACCTAGGAAAGACGGATCGTACTACACCCTAGTTTAGTGTAATTTAGGTAGACGATCCGTGCCAACCAAAGATGGGTTATGCTATTCCGTTGATTGCATGAATTTTTTTTTATATGTTTTCTTGTTTAAATTATAACATGTATAGAAAGAATTGCTAGAATTAAATATGGTTAACCATTGATGTGCGGATAGTGGTGAAATCAATACCCTACTCTCTCTCTCATATATTTACTTCCTTTATTTCTGTTTATTTTATGCACTTTAAATTCACACAAACAAATCACTCTCTTTTAATTAAGTTAACTTTGATCTTTTAATTTTGATAATTAAACCCCTGCAGTCCTTGAGGTTAGACACCCTTTCTATAGCCGTATCCTACAAAGATTCGTCCTATTGCGAGTGGTTATTTTTATAATTGATATTTTTGGTCACAAAAATACCACATCAATTTTTGGCGCCGTTGCCAGGGATTGCTTAACGGTTTTATTGTCAAAATTTAAGGATTGATTTTAGCTTAATAATTTATTTTTCTGCTAATTTTAATTCTGTTTGTGTTTTGTTTTTTGTTTTTTGTTTTTTTTTTTTAATTTTAGAATTTGCAAACAGGTCTGTAAGCTGCCTTCTTTATGACTGCGATCGAGCGCAGGTCACGTGAGATCGAGCGCACGGACGCACTCCAGCAAGCACCAAGCCAGCAGCGCTTGAGCCTCTCCTCGTGCGCTCGCACCCATCTGCGGCAGTACGCTTGAGCGCGCCTTGTCGTGCGATCGAGCGCACTTGCGGCAACTTGCATCCAGAACCCTGAGTGCAATCTAAGGCCGTTTGTGAGCTTTGTTTGTTTTCTGTTTTTAGCTTATTTTCTTTCTGTTCTTTTTAAATTTCTGTTTCGTTTATGAGAGGTCGTCGTTCTTTTCTTTTCCATTAATTTCTTGCGACCTTGAAATTGAACGCACCCTTCGACAAATTAGATCCCATAAGAACTCTAATTTGCTAGACGAGCATTCCACTGAGACCATGGGGGACGGTAACCACGTAGCATTGCAAGATCACTATCTTCCTACCACTTACACTACTCCCACATGTCTCCGGTTGCTGGAAATTACGGCAACCCATTATGAAATTAAGCCCAGCACTATACGAAGTTTACCTTCTTTCCTAGGGCTTAGCACTGAAAATCCTTATGACTTCCTCAATGATAATCCTTTAATCCTTATGACTTCCTCAATGATAATCCTTTAAGTAACGAAGCTAACTTAAAGGGCTAAAACTATGTATTTCACAAATATTTTCTAGTTCTAATGTTTACTCGGTCAAAACAGGCTAACAATTGAAGTTTGAAAAGCAAAGAGAAAGAACACCCGCTTTCTGCCATGTTGGGACATGCTATTCTAAAGTCCAAACACAAATAGTGTGATCTGAACATGGGATAGATCCAACTGCATATCTGAAGCAGATGTGTGGACACGCTATTAACCTATCTGGACATCGACCTTAGAAAATTTGAAAACCCCTAGCCGATTTTGATTAAAAGGCCTTGGTTTTTTTCTCCATCCTACATAAGGATCATAACCCACGACCTTGGGTAAGGTTGGAGGCTATTTATTAGCTGTTTTGAAGAGGTTTCATGTTGGCCTTGAGCCTCAACAGTACCTAAGCACTCTACTTCATGTGCCAAGAGAAATCTATAAGTAGAGAGCTTTGCCTCTTTTCTTGGAGTGTTCCATTCAAACCATAGTCGTTCTACATCAACAACGAAATGAAGTCTATTGGTGGTGATTGATAAGGATTCATTCTCAAAAGATTGGTCAACATGTGACTTGTTGGAGTTGAGATTGTGTGAGGAACTGGTCGTCCTATATATTTGTTGGGATCTATGCGTATGTTTCTGAAAGTAAACTTCAAAAAAATTCCTTTTTATGCAGTGGATTAAAACAATCTCCAAGACCTTTTGCCATCAAGATTAACATGTTTAGATCTAAAGGAAACATATAACTTATAGTTACTTACATGTAGATTCCGCCTCTCCTAGGAATGAGGTCGTAGAAGTATCCATTGATTCTTCTGTCAGTGTTGGACTAAGTAATTGAAGTTCCAACATGTTTGCAAACTTCATGTATTCATCCATCTTATCTCACCTTCATTACGTTCTTCGTGTTCTTCGTGAACTTTAAGCACATCTTTATGTTCTTCATCATATTCACGAAGCATTTCTTGAACACTTGATCGTAGATCAAGAATATCAAGATCTTCCATCAATTGGTGTAAAGATTTTTCCATAGGATATTTTCATTGATGACTGTGAGTATGGGCTCACAAAGTTTTCCCAAGAACAAGAGAAAAAGTAGAAGCAAAACTTTGGAATCAAATTCCCCTTCTTTGGTCGTGTATAGACTCTATAGGGAGAGTAGAGTTGTATTTAATGATCAAAATATTTGTTTGTATTTTCCCATTCTTTCCCAAGTGTCGGGGTGAAGATTGGATGTTTGTTAGAGTTCTTCGCTTTCCCCGTTGGATGAGGCGTCAGATCGAGCTCGTGACAGCACTGAAGGAGTGTCTCTGGTTTCCCGTCAAGAACCCCGTCAGGACGGGACATGTAACAGGAAGTTTTTGTTTCTTCGTCTTAAGTCATGTCAAAACGGGATATGTAACAGGAGGCTACTGGTTTCTCATTAGGAACCTCGTCAATATGGGACAAGTGACGAGAGCATTTCTCGTTAGGAACGTCATAAGAACGGGACAACTGATGATAGCATTTCTCGTCAGAACGGGACAAGTGACGAGAGCAAAATTGAAGCCTCTATTTTCTCGTCAATAACCCCGTCATGACGGGACATGTAACGGGACCAAAGTTGAACTCCCTAGTTTCCCGTCAGCTGATGCGTTATGACAAGCTCGTGACGGATATCTAGATCTATGTTTTTACTCTTTACGTCATAACGAGGATTAACCCCTGTTATGACAGGAATGGCGCAAAATATCAGATTTTGGCCTTCTCGTCCTAACAGAAGAAAATCCCCGTGAAGACGGAAAGAAGTAAAGCTGCAGATCTATAAATACTTGTCTTATTTCTGCAAAACCTTTTTGAACCTCTCCATTTCCATTTATGAACCTCTGAGCTTGGAGGTTCCTAGTGAAGAAATGACTTCTACTATCACTCATAGAAGTGATACCCTTCACCGTTTTGTGTACCAAGGCTGTCTAAAAAGCTTCATGCTTTCTCACCTACTCGGGGTTTTTGTTTTTGTTGTTTTCAAACCACACCATACACATCACTCAACTGCAAAGAAGTCTACCAAAGGGTCGGTAAGGAGATGCACTGTATGAAGGTGGTCACGATGGAGACAAGCTACGATGCTTGTTGTTCTTACAAGTCTAGAGGTCCTCCAGGGAGTGAGTATTGTCTAGTCTGTAACTGTGAATCTTCATATAGTGATTTCTTGGGTTTGTTTGCCCCGGAGTGGTTTTTCCCTTTAGGTGCTCAAAGAGTTTTCCACTTCTTCAACAAATCTTGTGTTGTGGTTGTGTGAATGTTCTTTATTTTTGTGTTGGTTTATTTTTAAGCATAGCGTTTTATTTTCCTTATATAAATTGCTTATGCATTTGATTTGGGGGTAGAACACGATCCTCTTTGTTCTTCCAATTGGTCAAAGACTAGTTCACTCGGTTTTGGACTATCGTCCTAAGTGTGTTCAATGTCCTCCATTGTTTTGGGACGATTTACCTCTGTTCCAAGTGCTCCTTTCATTTTCATTGGAAGTGATTTTGTACTTTGGAAGGTTCAATTAAGAGCCATGTTTAAGAGGTTTGTTTGTCCATTTTTGAGTAGCATGGCTAGAAGTTTTGTTGCATACCTTATTGCATTCTAGCTCATGTTTTGGGTTTCTATTCGTTTTGTTTACTTTTGTTCCCTGTTTTTTGGATTTCTCTATTGTTGGATTTTTGAGTTTTTTTTTGGTGTGGTGTGCCTTTCCTTGGCAGTGCTCTCTCCCTAGGTCTTGTTGAGTACTTTCTTCAAACGCTTATAGTGCTCTTTATGAATCTCTTATTATTACCAACATGTATTATATTAATTATTGAAGTTGTCTTATATGATGGTTTGAGAGTTTGTGTGTGTGCTTTGATGGTTATGTTCATTCTAAGCCTTGTCATATTTATGCACACTGTATTCACAAGTTTTTAGGATTTCACATATGTTAGTTTGGGCAAAAACTCTTATGAGTATTTTTGGTTTTCCCTGTGTAAATTGACCTTGCAAGTCAACCTCAAAACTTAATTATTCATAGCATCACCTCTTTCAATGACAAGCAAAATATGATCAAAGATCAAACGTTTAGCAAAATTGTGACTAAACATATTCTTATAAAATTGCTTTTGAAATCCTTATAGAAAGAGCTGGTGTCATAATCTTTAGGGAAAAAGGTGAAACACCCACGGGATTTAATTGTATAAATTCTCTTGGACAATTGAAGAGGAATGGGTATATGACTTTTTATTAAAGTTGAGGAAAAAGGGTTTGACATTTGCATGAAGGGTCACCATTTTTCTTATGAGATGTGATTGCTCCATGCTTATGTGACTTGTGCCCTCTCTTGTGAAAAAGTGTTTTAGCATGATCATTTGTATCATACGCATACGCATGTTTTTGATAAACCATCATGTTTGCGCATACTTGGCTTAAACTGAAGTTCATGCTAGTTTTGATGAGAAAGTTTCTCTCACATTTTTAATAAGTGTTTGTTGTAAGCGCACACATTGATTGGGTGAGAGTATTTGAACTTGTTTGGTTTTTAAAAGGAAAAGGAAGGGGTGAAGAGGATTGTTTCCAGACACTCTGTTTTCTTTTATGAAAATTGTTGTTGCTTCACTCAAGCTCTCTCTTCCAAGGGTTTTTCTATTTTGTCTTTGTGTTCTTCACCTTTCTGTGCTAGGTTGAGGTGTGCTTTTAAATATGGTTGTGCTGAGGTTGTCTAGAGTGTACTCTCTTAGTTCTTTGCGGTAATGTTGTCTCTTTCTTCCTTCCAAAGAGCAAGAGTAGATGTTGGTCTTACACCTACTATGGCTCGTTTTGAAGTTGAAGATTGCATTTGCCAAGAGATTTGTGACTACAGTGGCTGAGTTATGTTCCCTTCCAAGAAGCTCAATCACAAAAAAGGGTAAAGGTTATCTTGACCTTAATATTTTTGTTCACACACATGCAATATTATATGTTTGTGCATCACCTTTGCTTAGGTTATTGAATTCCTTTGTGATTGCAGTGTGTTGTGTCTTTGCATGTCTCGTGTTTTATCCTTCTTGTCCATTGCATGCTTTTTATCCCCGTGATTATGTTGTTGATATTTGGATGAACATTTGGTTATTAACTTTCAATATTTGAGATTTTTTTGTATATTCTTGTGCATGTGTCTTCTGTTTTTAAACGTTTTGAGCTCCTCGACTCACATGCTTATATGTTTCAGATGTACGATTGGCATTTCATGTTCTTGTCTCGCACATTTGATACTCCTCTGTGGATTTGCTTTTGAGGAGAATGTTGGGTATATAGTTTATGATTGTGGATCTCCCATACTTTAACATGTTTGAGTTGTTTTGAAACTGCATTTTCATATGCAACATTTCTTGATAATATGTTAATTTGGTTCTTGCTTCTCTCATTACATATTCCCATAATATGTGAAATGTGTAACAATTGCCCTTTTGATTGTGTGTTCAGTATTTGCAATTGTTCTTTCACATGTTGTGATTGTGGGTTTATGACCCTGATGGTTTGTGCTTGAGATTAGCAAATGTCATGTTAGTTGTACTAATTGTTTTTCATGCATCTCAACCTTATTTGGATGACATGAATTGGACATTTGAATAGGCGTTTCTTTGGTTCCACTTGCACTTTTATGTATTTAGTTTGAGCATTTCATGCTCTCATGTTGTGTTGTGTGCTCATAGTGTATGTCTTGACTTGAGCCTTTTCTGTTCCTCTGTGGTCTTTTGTACTCCTTGGTTATAGCTTCCAAGAATACAAGTGATACCACTTAAGTTTATTCATTTGTCTGTGTTGACAAAAATAGAGAGAATGTGATTTGTGAACACACATGTTAGGGTGAGGTTGCTCATGTTAAGGGGGAGTTAACATTAGAGCCATTTTTGTTTGTATGATATCTTTAATATATATTGTTTTCTTGACATATTATATGAGATATCTTGGCTCAATATGTTTTATGTCACATGCTTGTTTTTATGTGATTATTTGTTTAAATTCTTTCACATGTGCTTGGTTATATTCTCTTTCCTCTTGAGTTGTTAATTTGGAGAGAATGTGTTTCATTCATCTTCCCCTTTGACCATTCAGACAAAAAGGGGAAGAGAGTATTTTGTGTGAAGAGGGAGGATCTTGCGTTTTTTGTTGACTGATTTGGTGCTTTGATCTTGGTATCTCACAAACAAAGTTTTGTTTGGTGCTTTGATCTCTGTATCTGAACTTGTTTTTTGTTGGTTGGTTTGGTGCTTTGATCTTGGTATCACACAAACAAAGTTTTGTTGGTGTGTTGATCTCTGTATCTAAACTTGCTTGTTGTTGATTTGTTTGGTGCTTTGATCATTGTTTCTCACAAACAAGGTTTTGTTTGGTACTTTGATCTCTGTATCTTGCTTTTTGTTGACATGTTTGGTGCTTTGATCTTTGTATCTCACAAACAAGGTTTTGTTTGGTACTTTGATCTCTGTATCTCAAAAACATGGTTTTGTGTTCCTCTCTTTAATTGGCGTGTTGCCTAGTCTTCTGCAGTTCTTCTCTTATTAACGTGTTGCCTTGTTTGTTCTTCTTTTGTTATTGTGGGTTTACATATAACATGGGTTATATATCTTTCTTGAAACAAACTCATGTGAGTGGTTATTCCATGATAGTGTTGGAAGTGTCTTCCACTTTGTTTTAATGCTATGCTTGTAATGAGTTTGTTATTGTTTTCAGATAACAGGTACATTAACATATTCCATCCACTAAAGTCTAGTAGTGGTTCGTTAGGCTGGGGTTGGGGTTGTAAATTGTTATTTACTTGTAATTGTTATTATCTCTAATGTTTTTGGGTTTTGTCATTGAATGGCCAAAGGGGGAGATTGTTAGGTTGTATTTGGCCTTATTCAATGAGCAAAACAAGTGTTTGTAATTTTCCATTCCTTCCCTTGTGTTAAGATGAAGATTGGAGATGTTTTGGGTTTTGTCATTAAATGACCAAAGGGAGAGATTGTTAGGTTTAGTTTGGCCATGTTTAAAGATCAAAACATTTGTTTGTATTTTCCCATTCTTTCAGAAGTGTCGGGGTGAAGATTGGATGTTTGTTAGAGTTCTTCACTTTCCCCGTTGGATGGGGCGTAAGAACGAGCTCGTGATAGTGATGTGGTATTATTTTTAAAAGCAAAAATATCAATTATAAAATTAACCACACGCAAAAGGACAAATCCTTGTACGATAGGGCTATAAAAAAAGGTGTCGAACCTCAATGACTGCAAGGGTTTTGTTATCAAATTCAAAAGATCAAAATTAACTTAATTAAGAAGATGATTGATTTGGTTTGTAACTAAAGTGCATGAAATTAAAAGAGAATTAAATATAAGAGAGAGTGTAGGGTATTGACTTCACCTCTATCTGCACAACAAAGGTTAATTAGATTTAATCCAGAAATTCATTCTATGCGTGTTATAAATAAACAAGAAAGTACCTGATTAAATAATAAGTATAACCCATCTTTGGTTGGCACGGATCGTCCACCTAACCTCTATGATGTGGTACGACCCGTCTTTCTAAGGTATGGATTATCTAATTCTTTACTAGGATACATATAATCAAAAAATAAGCGTAACTCACCTTCGGTTGGCACAGACTGTCTATCAAAATTACACTAAACAAGGGAGTAGTACAATCCATCTTCCCTAGGCATGCCCTATCAAATTCTATTGATCATGTGTCAATTAAACCCATTGTATAACCATCATCCTCATAATCATAGAAAACAAGAATGATTTGAGTTCAATAAAAGTAAAAGACTTTCTAAGACAAGATAAGGATTTCACTAATATTGAATTGAAAATTAAGAACAATTGCATTTAATAATCAAGAACATAATCAAAAGGTAGCAATTCTCATAGTTATACAATCAACATGCATAAACTGAAAATCTAGAAATTAAATACAATAAAACCATTGTGCTTAGATAGGGTTACATCAATACCCCGATGAAGGGGTTTAGCCGCTCATGACTCTGCTAAGCTCCAATAAATTTTTGCTCTAGGAAGCAGTGTGTCATTCTTTTATGCTTAGAGGCCAATTTATAGGGATTAGGAGAAGCCTAGAAACCCTAGAAACACTAGGAAACCAAAGGTCAGTCTCCCAGTCCAAGTGGGAGACCGAAATCCTATTCCATGCTAGAAAAACACAAGTTGGCACATTCTAGAAGCCGTGTGCACACGAGCCCAAGGGATGTACGCTCGAGCGTAGGTGTGCTCGAGCGTAGGAGCGCTCGAGATTAGTTAGTGTGCGCACGAGCGCTAGTGTGCACTTGATCCTAGGCTGAATGCGCTCGAGAGCATTCACGCTCAATCCAGGTACCAGAGAAGCGTCCAATTTTTCCTTTTAAGCATGATTTTCAATGGATTTCTTGCATTTGCCAAATAAAACTTGAAACACAAAACAAATCAAAAATCAAACAAATAACAATGCTAAGGAATTAACATATGCAAATTAAGGGGCTTGAATGTGCAACATTCATTAGTTATCACACCCCCAAACTTACATATTGCTAGTCCCTTAGCAATACAAAACATAAAATAAATTGAAAAATAAAACAATAAATCCATCTTTCGTGGGATGTACTATTGCATTTAGTATATGCAACAAGCCTTTTAAACCCCTAGGCATCAGTAGAGGATGAGTAAAGTCTCGTGAGGGTTTAACAGGAATGATACTCACAAACATTGTCATCATTATGTCATTCAAAAGGATAAAGTATCACAAAAATAATGGTTCTCATTCATTGGCAAACTTAAAATGATAAAGGGGAAAATACACTTTTCCCCCCTGAGCCATTCACCCATTTGCACTTTTAACCCCAATGTTTAAAAAGTGACAGTTTACACCCCTCCCCCCAACAAACTTCCAAATTGTTGCAATTCAACCATTTTGACTTCTTTTTTTTTTCCCCAAAATGCCCACATCCCAAGTTAAAAAATAAAAAATAAATTAAATTAAAATTAAAATTAAGGGGTGGCCGGTCTGGGGTGGACGAAGCCACCCCCAGGCGGCCAACTGGGGTGGCCGGCCACCCCTTAATTTTTAAATTTTTTATAAAAAAATTTTATTTTATTTTTTTAACGCGGTCGAATTGCAACAATTTGGAAGTTTTGGGAGGGGAAGGGAGGGGGGGTAAAGTGTCACTTTTTAAACATTGGGGTTAAAAATGCAAATGAATGGATAGTTCAAAGGGGTAAAATGTATTTTCCCCAATGATAAACTTTATCTTCAAAATTCCAAGAATTCAGAAGTGAAATCACTTACGAAAGGCAAATTGAGATACAACAAGCTTCAATTAGTACAAAGTGAACTAACACACAATCATGAGGCTTCAAAATAATTCCAATATAAATGAATTAACATCTCAGGATTTATTAAACTTCTTATCAGATGAAACTACCAAGGCATACATTTTTTTTCTTCTTATATATATATAGGTTGTGTAATGCTTAGCTCCCTTAAGCTTTCTAATTGACCTATGGATTGAGTGTTAAGCCAATGACTCCCAAACCAAATGGCTTTAGGGCACTAGGTGTAAAGACACCCCTAAGGACTTACAAACTCGAGTCAAAAAGGCTACGAAACTATGCTAGTCATTTTATTGATCAAATCAAACTTCTAACTTTTTGACATGAACACTCACTACTTAATAAGGTAAGAGGTCCAGTTACTCAGTGAAAAATTCCAACTTGATTTTTTTTAAATAGCATGCCAAGGTTATTCATCCAATACGTCACCCAATATAATTCAAAATATTGAAAGCAATCATAATTGGTCTCAAATTTCATACCTCATAAACATGTGCTAGTGTGCTCAAGGTAAATATTAAATTGAAGCAAGAAGCATCTCATGTTGCCAAAAGTAAGTAACATGACTCAAAATTCCTAAGTCATATGATCATGTGTTCATAACTTTAAGCCTACCAATGAAATTCAAACCAAAATCAAAGCTCAACCATATGCTTAAGAATGACATAACAACAATAACGGACCATGTTTTGTTTTTCCATACCCCCCAAACTTGAATCATACATTGTCCCCAATGTATGTACAAAACTGAAGAATAAGATTAAGAGTATAGGAATACCTGAATGAGCAGATGTGGGGTATATCATACCCCCAAACTTGAATACAAAAACACATGTCCTTGAAAAAGAAAGTGATACCCCAACCAAGAAACAATCAAATGCACACATTCTTGTAAAAATATAATCAAAAAATGAAACAACAATGGATAAAATACTTGGATGGAGATCATGTACCCTGGTGGAGTGAGGGATTGAGCGCACAGGGCTTGCGCTCGATCCTATGAGGTATTTCTCAATTTAAGTCTGAGTTCCGAAGGATCTTACCTCGATCCTTCAAAAGTCCGATCTAGCACTTCCATCACTTCTTCTTCATGATCATGTAGCACTCCACAAGGAAGAGGATTCCTCTTAACATCTGGAAACTGCTTCTCTTAGTTGAAAGGTCTTGATCCTCCCCATGATGATACTCAATGTGTTTATCCCGGACTGGTTTCATGATCAACCTCTTGTCTTTATGGGGGTTCTTAAAAACTGGGGCAACCAAGGAACTTGCCAAAAAATTGTCCACCCCAATAAAGTCCACTTTAGTAACCTCTGAATAAAATATGTTCCTTGTGGGGTTGTCAATAGGTGGTGGAGTACTTAAAGTGAGAGGCATAGGCTCTCGTGGGTTTCTCCATGATGGGGCTTCAAATAGAGGATCAGGAGGTGGGTCTTCAACAGTTTCTCCAATGTCATCCAAGAAGAAACATGTATTCTGATCAGGTGCATTCTGGAAGGCATTGAAGATGTTCAGTCTGATCTTCATATTCCCAAAGGAGATCTTCATTACTCTAGTCCGACAACTGATGCATGCATTGGTTGTGGCTAAGAAAGGTCGCCCAAGGATGACAGGAATTTGCTTCTTTGGATATAGGACAGGTTCTGTGTCAAGAACTACGAAGTCAATTGGATAGTAGAACTTGTCCACCTCTATGATGACATCTTGCACAATCCCCCGGGGTTTCTTGATAGATCGATCAGCTAATTGCAAGACAGTGCTTGTAGGTTTCAGTTCCCCTAAGCCAAGTTACTAATACACCGAGTTTGGAAGCAAATTCACACCAGCTTCTTAGTCGAGGAGAGCTCTCTCAGTCTTAGTGTCTCAGATGAGGCAAGAAATTGTAGGCGCTCCAGGGTCCTTGAACTTTGGAGGAGTGTTATGCTGAATCTGGGAGCTCACTTGCTTAGTGAGAATGATTTTCTTTGGAATGTGCTTCCGATTCTTTCTCTTCTGAGTGCACAAGTCTTTGAGAAATTTTACGTAGGCCAAAATTTGCTTGATGGCATCAAGGAGTGGGATGTTGACTTTGACTTGCTTGAAGACCTCCATCATGTCTTGTATCTTCTCTCCTTGCTTCCCAAAGTGGGCAGGTGCCTTGAGACGCTCTAGGAATGGGACCCTAGGCTCATATGGTATCTCAGGAGTGGGGGCAACTGAGGAAGAAGCCTTAGTGCTTACTTGCTTACCCTTGTCCTGATGTAGATTTTGTGGGGCCTTAAGTTGCTCATCCTTCTTTTCCTCCACATGATTGTCAACCAGTCTTCCGCTTCGCAATGTGGTGACACCTTGAACTTGCTCTAGATGAGAAGTGCTTCCTTCTACCATGTATGTCCCCTAGGGTTGGTCACTGGCTGACTTGGAAGCTTTCTTTCATCCCTCCATTTGAGAGCATTGGCAAGTTGTTCGACTTGAGCTTCTAACTTGGTGATACCACTGATTCGGGCTTCTATATTTGCGATGGACTAAGAGTGAGAATTCACTTTTGATTCATAGTCTTTATTTCACTTATAGCTTCCAACACCGTGTTTTGAAAGTCTGGCGCCAACATAGGAGGTAGTGCAGTCTAAGCTTCTAACTTGGAAATTGCATGAGTGTGCGAGTTCACCATCTCCTGTTGAGATTTCATTATCTCTTGGTGAGTTTTCAGAGTCTGATTCGTCTCTCTCATAAGGTTCCACATCTTCTCTTGAAAGTCAAAATCCGACCGAGGGGCTAGTGTGGCCTGATACTACTGCTATAGAGGCCGATATGTGGAAGAAGGTTGATAGGGTTGCCTATTAGATTGAGTTTGATTGTTCAACCCAGTAGCTTGGGCCTTCCATGAGAAGTTTGGATGATTTCTCCACCTCGGGTTATAAGTATTAGAGTACGGATCATTACTCGGTTGGGAGAATGGTGCATTGACCTGCTCATTAGAAACATTAGCATAATTTCTAGTAATAGGGCAGTCATTTATATGATACATAGGACTAAAACAAAATGAGCATGGTTTAGGTTGTGTGTGCATGTGTGCAAAATTAGGTGCAAAACCAGCAACCATCAACTGATCTAACTTCCTAGTGATAGCATCAACTACTTGGGTTGCTACATCCGTAGAATGTCCTACTTCAAAGAAACCGCCGGTCTTTGGTGCTTTAGGTGTGGGTGCCCTATGTCTAGTGGAAGCATTGCTAGTCCCTTAACAATACAAAACAGAAATTAAATTGAAAAACAAAAAGATAAATCCATCTTTCGTGTGATATACAATTGCATTTAGCGTATGCAACAAGCCTTTTAAACCCCAAGGCATTCCCTAGAGGACGAGTGAAGTCTCGTTAGGGTTTTTCAGGAATGATACCCACTAATGTGTGCCAAATATTGCATATTTGGACCTCTTAATTTACTTGTGTTAATCCTTTAGCTATGTTATTATCTAATGTTCTGTGTTAGTTTTGTGTTTTTAGTATTTTGTAGGTTGTTGAAGAAAAACTACTTTTCGGAAGAAAACATACTTTGAGAAGACCTAGATGATGTGGTTAGGTTTAACCAAATCCAAGAAATGGTTAAATCAGATTAAAGTTCAGATTGGATAAAATATCAGATTGGATTCAAATTCAAATTCTGCATACGTTTCAATATTTTGACCATAACTTTTCTCTCACACATCGGATTTTGTGATTAAAATGGCATTGGAATGCTATCTCAAAATACTACAACTCATTGTGAAAAAGGATTTTCTTAATTCGTACGTTTACTATTCCAAAATTGTCCCGCAATTAAAGGACACAAACCTGGACGAATTTTATCCGATTTCAACTTGTAAGACCCTAAGTTTTAGGTCTATAAATAAGGAATTATCATATTAGCTGTGGAGACGACGAATTTCAAGATTGTAGAGGAGAAAGAAGGGAGTTTAAGGTTTTCCTAGCTTTTGGATCTCAACTTTGTGATTCTTATTTGTAAGTACTGAATTTTACGTTATGAATTCAATCAATCTTGTTTTGTCTTTCAATAACATGAGAGGCTAAACCTTCAACTAAGGTTGAAGATGAAGCCTCACTTATGATTAGCAACTTCATTTCATGTATGTAATATTTCCCAATTTAATGGTTTAATTGCTCTATTGTTTTACTTCTAATCAATTGGATTGAATAATTCTTGGATATCTTTTGTGATTTAAGGATACATTGATGATTTAAGATTATTCAATACATTTGATTGCTTGGTTTTCTTTGATAAAAATTGGATTTTCCCTATGATTTATTCTCTGGATACAATTGATGTTTTGATAAAGATTGGATATTTTCTTGTGATTTTCGGATACAGTTAATGATTTGATCGAATATTGAATTTCTTTTCTGATTTGAGTTATGAATGGATACATAGGATCTTTTGATTAATTCTTTGAAGCAATAGTAAAACAAACTTAAGATTTATATGTGAGAACTTTGGAGAATATTATAGATCATGAAATTATGTTGTTATGAATTTGTGAGTGCAGATTCCGAAACCTTTGTTATGTTTTTACTTTTTCATTCAAACAAAAAATTCTCTCAAAAATTTGGAACTAGATTATGGTTTAATTAATTTAGATTTTAAATTGCTCTTTCAAAAATACAATTCTCTGTGGGTTCGACCTCACACTTGCAATCCATTATATTGCAAACGATTCGTGCACTTGCGAGTATTAAAATTTGCACAACAAGTTTTTGGCGCCGTTGCCTGGGAATTGTTTATTTTTTGAAACCAATTTATTTCTAGATTAGTTTTATTCTTCTACTAGTTATAATTAGGATTTTATTTTTCTGCAATTTGTTTTGTTTTAATCTTGTTATATATATATATTTGTTTTGTTTTGTTTTTTGTTTTTTTTTTTTTTTTTTGTTGTTGTTTTGTTTGTGTTAGATCCCTGCTACAATCAAGCGCACTCACAGCAAAGGCAGCAACGGCAACAGTTCAGTAGATTTTAGCCAAAATATTTTGGTCCTTTTTCGTGAGTTTTTAGTTTCTGTTTAAAATATTTTCTGCCTAGTTAGTTTAATATAATTTAATTTACTTCGATTCATTTCAGTTTTTAGTTTGTTAGTTTGTTAGTTTCTTAGGTTGTTAGTTCCTTTTTGCATGTTCGGTCGTAGATCTTTAAATCTGGAGTTAAACACTTTTGATCCTAAAATTGAAAGAACGACGAGAGAGAATCTAAGACAGCCACCAAACTCACCCACGAAATCAACCTAGATCCCTTAGGGAGCTGTTTGTACCCAATATTACCAACTCATCGTCGTGTATAGTGTTGCCAGCTACTCGCTTCGAGCTGAAGCCGAGTACAATAGGTCACCTTCCTGCATTTAGAGGATTAGAGAATGAGGATCCATATGTTCATGTGAGGATTTTTTTGGAAATTTGCGACATTGTTAATATGCAAAATGCCCCAGCAGAAGCAGTGCGTCTTCGGTTATTCCCTTTGTCCCTACATGGTAGGGCGAAATCTTGGCTACTCAACAATAGACCTGGATCTATCACTTCTTGGGATATGCTGCAAAGCAAGTTTTACCACAAGTTCTTCCCAATTTCCAAAATCAATGCCTTCCATCTACAGATCACCAATTTCAGACAGAAAGAAGGGGAAAGATTCACCGATAGCTGGGAGAAGTTTAAAGAGCTTACTATAAAATGCCGACCCCACGGGTTTCAGAATGAGGTGCTTGTTCAAATTTTCTACAAGGGACTAACACTAAGTGAGCGAAACTCGCTTAAGACGATGAATGGTAGAGAATTCTTAAGTCTTACTGGGGATGAAGCCTATAAAACTTTGGACGAAATGGCTGAATGAGCACAACAATAGGATTTTCAAGATAGTTGGGACAGACAACAACCCGCTCCCAATATAGGAGGCATCAATGAGGTGAGGAACAATGCTAAATTAAGGGAGGAGTTCAAGGTTCTCAGGCGTCAGTTTGACACTATGGTCTTAAACAAACCAGTAATTGCAGCAGATACTTACCAAGTAGATGCACGCGGGTTATGTGAGAGTCAAACGAACTTCAGTCAAAACTGCCCAACTCTGTCAACAGAGTATCCAACTGAGCAAGTCAATGCCTTCAATGAGTACAAAAAACCCACAACTGGACCGTATTCTGAAACTTACAATCCAGGGTGGCGGAATCACCCCAATTTCTCTTGGAAGCAGAATCAACCATTGAACTAGAGATACATCCACTGAAGCTCAAAATCAGTTCAGGCCATCTCACCAAACTCAACCTCCTACTTATCAATCCACCACTCAAGGGCCACAGCCTACACCACAGTCATCACTGGAAGACATGATGAAAGCATTCTTGCAATCAATGAATAAGAACATACAAGATATGAAGAATGCTACCATGAGCAATTCCCTAGATATACAAGAGCTAAAAGGTTTCACCAATCAAGCCGTACAAGAGATGAGGAATTTCAACATGGCTAACAACAAAGACATACAAGAACTTAAGCAAGCCATGATCAAGGTAGAAGGACAAGTTGGCCAGATAGCAAATCAAGTGGGGGAAAGAGAAAGAGGGAAGTTCCCTAGTCAACCTGTGCCTAACCCAAAAGGACAATTTGTGATTGGAAGTTCCTCTACCTCTACGTATGGTCAGGATCATGTACAAGCCATCACCACTTTGAGATCAGGCAAACAAATGGATAATCAAGTGGTCATGCTTGAAGAAGCCATTGAGGCTGCAGAAGAGAAGGAAAACCAGGACAAGCCTGCAGAAGACATAGGACCAGACATTACCATTCCAATTGCTGAGGACCCTTCCAGAAAGTATATAAATCATCTGCAGAGCTTTTCCCTTGATTTGAAAGGGATTGAAAGAAGATGGTTCAATAGCTTACTACCGTGGTCCATTGGGTCGGTAAGAACTTTTTGTCCCATTTCATTGGTAACCACAGATGGCAAAACCTGGTGGTATATTTTGATACAAACATTGGATAGAACTCGCCCTTTAAAATTGGCTTACAAGGGAAGGGTGCCCAAGAGCTTATATACACATGGTTAAGATTACACATAAGCAATGTGGAACACTAGGATAATAACATACCACCCCGCTTCTGTGGGCGACGTCCACAACAGCCCATTTTATTGACATTGACCCGGTGGTAGCCCTTTCTCTTTTGACGGCTCCACTCACCTATCAGTACTTTAATCTAGCCCATAGGTAGCTCCCTTCTTGACTAGAACCCCTTGACATGGTGGCTAGCTCTGATACCAAAGGATACAAACCTTCGATAGAACTCACCCTTGAAAATCGTCTTACAAGGGAAGGGTGTCCAAGAGCTTATATACACATGGTTAAGATTAGACTTAATCACTTAAGCCATGTGGGACGCTAGGATTGAAACATATTTGCTCACTGTGAAACAAGAAGAGCGATAATCATTGAAAGATTTCATGGCCCAGTTTGTTAAGATCCTAGTGTCCTACATACATTAAGTCTAATCTTGACCATGAGTATATAAGGTCTTGGACACTCTTCTCTTCAAGCCGAATTTCAAGGGTAAGTTCTACCCAAGGTTTGTATCATTTGGTATTAGAGTTAGCCACCATGTCGAATGGGGTGAACTATGGGCTAGATTAAAATACTAATGGGTGAGTGGTGCCACCGAAAGAGAGGGGACTACCATTGGGTCAGTTTCAATAAAGTGGGCCACTATGGACGTCAACCATGGAAGCATGGTGGTATGTTATGATCCTAGTGTCCCATGTTACAAACCTAAGTTCGCAACGGGATAAATTAGGTTCTAAGGGAACCTAGAGTTTAGATTCTAACAGAACATAGACCTTTCAAACACAAAGTTTGGGATTAATTCTTTTCATCCCTTTATTCATATAATAACTCCTTTAAATAGAGGATTCATTACATATTACATAAGAGAGCTAAGGCTGAGTCAGTAGCACTTCTTGAAATATAAACTATGGTTGAGTAATCATGAGACTCTTATTGAAATAGTATCATAAACCTAAAACGGCTAGGGTTAGCCATCTTATGCTAAAATAATATAAACTTAGTACATAAACCTAATATGGAAAGGCCAATAACATTCTTTCTTAAAAGAACAACGAGGATCGTGTTCTATCTCCAAATTGTCAAATGAACAAAATATGGAACTAAGCCATTTAACAAACACATAACATGCACAGCAGAATTAACACAATCTCGAAAGCATAAACGATTTATATGAAGAAAATAAAATGCTACACTTAAGATTCAACCAATACAAAAATAAAGAACATTCGCACAACCACAACACAAGATTTTGTTGATGAAGTGGAAAACCCTTTGAGAACCTCAAGGGAAAAACCACTCCCAGGAAGCCAAACCCAGGAAATCAATATATAAAGATTCATAGTTACAGACTAGACAATAGTCACTCCCTGGAAGACCTCTAGACTTGTAAGAACAACAAACATTCCAGCTTGTCTACATCGTCACCACCTTCATGCAGTGCATCTCCTTACCAACCCTTCAGTAGACTTCTTTGCGATTGAGTGATGTGTATAGTGTGGTTTGAAAACAGGAAAAACAAAAACCCAAGTAGGTGAAAAAGCTTAAAACATTTTACGCAGCCTTACTTGGTACACAAAACGGTGAAGTGTATCACTTCCATGAGTGATAGTAGCAACCCTTTCTTTACCAAGCATCTCCAAGCTCAGAGCAGCATAAATGGAAATGGAGAGGTTCAAAGAGTTCTGCAAAAAATGAGACAAGTATTTATAGATTTGAAATTTTACTTCTTTCTGTCTTAACGGGGATTTTTCCGTTCTAACGGGAAGGTAAAAATCTGATATTTTGAGCAATTCCCGTCATAACGGGGGTTAATCGTCATTAGGACGAGTTGTGACAAATACCTATTTAAATTAATAGGAAAATATTCGCAATGTTTACTCGTAAGTGCACAAGACCAAACGATATTATAGCAGGCAAATACAAGATCATTTCCACATGGATTGGTAAATTATACTTAGAAGTAATTTCCTATTTAATTAACGGGTTTAAATCAATTATCACAAATTGAATTAAACTAAACAAATAAAAGAAATACAAAAACTAAAAAGGATTAGGGTTTTGAAATCCACCGCTAACCATACTCAAATAATACTAACAATATGCTGGTATTCCAATTATCTCTGGATATCCAATGTTTGTCAACCTAAGGGAATGGTATCTACTCCTTAAGCTATTGATTTTTTTAAGCATCGAACTAGGCATGGTATCTACTCTAGTTCTTTTCTTTCCCACTAGGCTTAGCATGGTTCTCTAAGGAAGCATAGATCTATGGAAATCGACAATCACACAAGGCTTAGGACATAGTATCTACTTCCAGTTCCCCATGTTGATTAACCCAAGAACCCATGATGGGGTTCTTTTGTCACTTTATTGAACCCAGTACTCGGTCATCCAAATTGACTTAAATAACATAAATCCAAACACATGCATATGGTAATCAGGCACACACATATGAAGAATTCAAGTAAACAGGAATTAATTAAATTAAACACCCAAAAGATAATTGTAGCAAAGGCACCAATATTGCAACCCTAAAGAGACATGATTATTGCTTCAAACTAGCCCTAATTAAAATACTAACTACATAATAAAAATAAAAGGGGAAGAGAAAGAAAAACCCAAACTCTTCTTGATCTAGCCTTCAGTTCTTTTCCAGAGCTTGTGTTTGCTTCTCCACACTTTTTTCAAGAGGCTTAGAGGTCTATTTATAGGCTTAGGAAAACATAGAAGCCCTAGAAAACCTAATAAACTCGGAGGATTATTTCCTAGTACAAGTAGGACTTTGAAAACCAAATTTGGGTTGAAAAATGAGTCTTGGCAGCATCTGATTTTTCTTCAGTGCACGAGTGTGCTCGATCCCAGGTGTGCTGCGCTCAAGCGTAAACCTGCGCTCGATCCTTGCCCGTGTGCGCACGAGCCTAGTCTTCATGTGCTCGATCTCAACCTCCAGATTTTCCAAAACATTCCCTTTAAGTCTGAAATTTCCAGAAATGCTTCCTTTCTTCAAAAACGTATAAAAAAGACATAAAACACATAAAGGAAATAAAACATAAAATAATAACTGAACTAAAAGCCTAACATATGTAAATTAAGGGGCTAAAATATGGCTATTTTAACATTTATCACACCCCCAAACTTACATATTGCTAGTAACTTAGCAATACAAAACTGAAAATAAATGAAAAACAGAAAAACAACAAGATAAATCCATCTTTCGTGGGATATACGATTGCATTTAGCTTATGCAACAAGCCTTTTACACCCCTAGGCATCCCTAGTCGAACGAGTGAAGTCTCGTGAGCGTTTAATAGAAATGTTACACACAAACATTATGCAAAATTTATGTTATCCCAAAGGTTGAAGTATCACTTAAAACACTGATTTTCATTCATTACCTAGCTTAAAAAGACAATGAATTGGAATTCCAAAGTCTAATCACTTACAAAAGACATGTTAAGGCATCACAAGTTCAATTTAGTGTAAAGTAAACTAACACATAACTATGAGGCTTCCAAATTCTTTCCAATGTGCAGTGACTCACTACGTCAAAGTTCACTAGAACTCACAATGAATTGGAATTCCAAAGTCTAATCACTTACAAAAGACACGCTAAGGCATCACAAGTTCAATTTAGTGTAAAGTGTACTAACACATAACTATAAGGGTTCCAAATTCTTTCCAATGTGCAATGACCTACTACCTCAAAGTTCACTGGGACTCCCATTGGAATGAATAACCAATGTATAACTTTCTTTTCTTTTCTTTTCTTTTCAGGCTCTACAATGCTTAGTTCCCTTAAGCTTTCTAGTTAACCCATGTAACAAGTGTTACGCCAACGACTCTCAAACCAGATGGCTTTAGGGCAATAGGTATAAAGGCACACCCCTAAGGACTTACTAACTTGAGTCAGAAATGCTATGAAACCAAACTAGCCATAATATTAATCATTTTAAAATTTTCATCTTTTGTCGTGAACACTCATTGCTTAATGTGGCAAAACGTCCAGTTACTTAGCGAAAATCTCACAATGATCACTTTTTTTTCTTTATATATATATATATATATATATATATATATATATATATATATATATATATGCTAA
Organism: Corylus americana; assembly: GCA_036287905.1. Lineage (NCBI taxonomy): Eukaryota > Viridiplantae > Streptophyta > Magnoliopsida > Fagales > Betulaceae > Corylus > Corylus americana. Next base: position 14,043,430 of record CP125823.1, read on the forward strand.
TATATCTGATGAGTGCCAAATATTGTATATTTGGGCCCCTTAACTTATGTTTGTTAAGCTCTTAGCTGTGCTAATTTATGATGTTTTTGGTTAGTTTTTGTGTTTTAGTGATTTGCAGGTTATTAAGAGAGAAATGCGGCTTTAAGGTGATATTTGCAATTCATTCCATTAATTCTAGGGCTTAAGACACTTCATGGAGCATTGGCAGCAAATTGGGATCGAACGATGATCCGCACTCGACGAGTCCCACTAAAAAGGTCATCTCTAGAGTTGTATAGCTCAGATTGAGGCAATCTTGGTGTCATTGGAAAGCTAACTCAAATATCTACAAAGTCATGTTTCACAAGAGTGGGCTAATTCCCACTGCAAGTTTGTTCGAGAGCACATTTAGTACGATCGAGCACACTCGCGCCCTGTGCAATAGGAAACTTGTTGCACGAGTGCGATCGAGCGCACTCGGCCTACCTGGCAATGCTGAAACCCTAAAATTAGCTTATAAATATCATTATTTTTCATTGTAAATGTACTGAGACACGCCTGGGGAACCGTTCTTGGTCGTTTTTCGTGTTTTCTGGGTTTTTGTAGCTTGGAACTCGAATTCTTTTGTAAGTTTTTAATTTTAATGAAGTAATTTAGTTTCTTTATGATTTCTTTTGTCATGAGTGGCTAATTCTTCAACTAAGGTTGAAGATGAAGCCTCGCCATTGATTAGTTTTATATTTTTATGTTTTGTTCGTACAAATCCGACCTTAATGTAATGTATGTTCGTTTCAATTCAATTATGTGACAAAATTGTGTTTGATTGTGCCTAAGTTGGATATTCAATGTGTTTCATCCAACGGATACTTTGCATCTTTTGATTTACTTTGGATGTCCATTGTCTTTTGTGCAAAGCATGGATACATTGGATCTTTTGAACTAAATTGGATATGCATTGTCATTTGTAAAATGAATGGATTCATTGAATCTTTCAATAGGAACAATAGAACATGCATAGGTTTTAATTGTTTGCCAGAAGTATGAACAAACACAAGAGAATGTATGCTTTAAGCTGGTGAGGTGGATTCTGAAAACCTTAGTGCCCCTTTCATCTTTTAATAATTTCATTTTGTTTTAGTTTTTGTTTTCAATTTCAAATGCACGACAAACTTCGGAACTAGCTTAAAATATGATTAGTTTAGATAAGAATTAGTTTTCACGACACAATTCCCTGTGGATCGACCTCGCACTTGCACACACGCTATATTGCATATGACTCGTGCGCTTGCGAGTTCAATTAAATTTGTACATCAAATTTTGGAGCCGTTGCCGGGGAGTTGTTTGTTTTTGTGAAAATTGATTTTTGTTTAAATTGATTTTATTTTTCTACTAGTTTAGGTAGATTTTTGTTTCATTTTCTTTTTGTAATTTTTGTTTATTTTTATTTTTATCTGTTTCTGTTTTGTTTCATCTAGCCATAAAATAAAAAAATTAAAAAAAAAATAGAGTTTGGTTTTTGTTTTCATTTTTTTTTCTGCAGTTCTGTGGAATCTACTCCCTGCCAGTGCGCTCGATCGCACCCCACTCGCGCTCAAGCACACTTGAGCACAAGGCAGCAGACGAAGCGCACCTACGTTCGATTCTCCCCAGCTGCGCTCAAGCGCACAGCAAACATACGCTCGAGCGCAATTCTCTTACGCTCGAGCGCACACACGCCACAGCAGCACACCTGTCGGACCAGATCACACCTGCGCTCGATCGCTTCTCACCTGCGCTTTAGCGCACCTCCGCAGATTGCACCAAAACGGGCCAGCACCTTGAATTTTGCCAAACTTATGTTTGGTCCGTTTTGTGAGTTTTTGTTTTGACTTTTTGTTTTTGATTTTTGGTATTTTTGTTTATTTTATTTTCAAACAAAAAAACACCAAAAAAAAAAAAAAAAACCAAAAACAAAAACAAAAACAAAAAAAGACCAACAAAAAAACAAAAAAATTTTGGTTAATGTTTCATGTGGAGGTGTGTTTTGTTTTAAAGAGTGAGGGTTAGCATGAATTTTCCATTTGGTAATTCTAATGCTACTCCTAGTTGTAGGACACACGCTCCTACCAACTTCCCTTACTATTTCTACCAACATGGACCATGTTCATACTGCTCCAGCCCTTATCATAGTTCAGGTAATTGTCTATCTTGGGGACAATTTTCCAATTTTTCATATGAGCAGATGAACACCAATTTCTCCAGTCCGAGGTCTGAATCAACTTCCAATTTCTACACCCCAGACTGGAGCAACCATTCTAATTTCTTGTGGCAAGCTCATGCTACGGGAAATTATGCTCCCCAATCTCATGAACTGCGCCATCCTGAATATCCGCAATTCAATAACCATTCTTCCATGCCTTCACCTTGCAATTACCCTCTTCAAGAGTCATTAGTGCAACATTTTCCAACTACTCATGTCGATGACTTAGAGGAGAGAGTATACCAACTCATGGCAGCTAGGCGTGCCCATACCCAACCTCCTCACACTCACGCACCTCATAAGTCATGCTCATACTGTTATCATCCTTCTCATCGGATAGATGATTGTCCATTCATTAACCATTAGATGATTGATGAGGAAGATGCAAGCAAGTCTGCACATGAGCATGTTCAAATCACCTCCATACTTGGGAGTGAGGAAAAAGATGAGGAGACTGTTGATGAGCCAAGTCTGGAGGACTCATTGGGAAAGTGCTTTGCTCAATTTGGATGTGACCTAGACGTTGACAAGTTACTTGAGCAAGCTGATGCTTTATTGGGCTCCACTCCTAAGATGCAAACTGAGAATGGGGAAACCACTGAGATATCATTGCCTAACTCACCCTTATTAGCAGTTGAGCCTTTCATTGTGGGTAACCATGAGGAGGAAGAAAAAGAGGAGCAGGTTGATCACATTGATCCCCCGTCAACTCCAAATCTGTCCAGTGACAAGGGAGTGAGTACTGAAGCTCATCCCTTCACCAAAATCCCTCTTGAGACAATTCATGAACCCCAAGCTTCAATTCTTCAATGTCTCAAAGAGCCGTCTCATGCTGAAAGTCTCAAGGATCTATGCACACAAGGTCACAAATCTAGGAACCATGTTCCTAAGAACATCCTTCGAAGCAAGCAACTAGGCTACCTGAGACGGCGAAACATCCTTCCAGACGGATATCAAATTCTTAAGAAGAAAGGGTGGAAGGGATTGGTCGGACATCCAAATGATAGGGGAAAGCGCTGTAAAGTTTTCTCCTCCAGTTTATTTTCTGCACTTCACTCCAAAAATTCTTTCTTTCCTTTTTCATTACATGTTAATTTTATTTGTTTTTGTTTCTAACAGCAATTAATCTTTTGATATTTGTTTCTATAAAAAAAATATTGTTGTTAGTTTTTGTTGATAGGTGTTTTGGTGTTTAAGTTTGGGGACGCCCTAGCCTTGTTCACATTGAGATTTCCTTACTTCCGGTAATGTATTTCTATACTACACATTGGGGACAATGTGTCATTTAAGTTTGGGGGTGTGGAAAAACACATTGTCTTTTTGTTTGTTTTGTTAAAAAAAAAAAAAAAAAAAAAAAATTTCTGCTATGTTGTTGATTGGGCATGAGTTACATCATAACTGTGGTTTGCATGTCATTAGTGTGTTTAACTTTTTGAACACTGCATGTCATTAGAAATCTGAGTCATTTGACTCATTTGGTTGATTAGAGAGACTTCACATGTCTGAGTTGAATCACAAGCACACTAGCATAAAGTCTGTGAGGTATGAGATTTGGATTGATTAGGGTGTGCCTTGCGATTTGTAGGATGCAGTGTCGATGAAACCTTGTCTTGAGGATAGATAATAATAATAATAATAATAATAAATAAAAAAAAGGTGTCATCATCAGTTTGAGCTTTTCATTGAGTAACTGGACCTCATGCCTCACTAAGCATTGAGTGTTCGCGTAAAAGATGAGAAATTCAATTTGGTTGATTGTATAGCTAGTTTGCTTCGTAGCCTTTTTGACTTGAATAATTAAGCCTTAGGGATGTTTTACATCTAGTGCCCTAAAACCATCTAGTTTGGGAGTCACTGGCCCAACACTCGTTACATAGGTCAATTAGAAAGCTTAAGGGAGCCGAACATTGCACAGCTTACACAAAAAAGACAATGTAATATACATATATATATATATATATATATAAAATGCATGTCTTGATCTAAGCCTTTGTTGTTTTCATCTGTGTAAATTCCTATGAATTTTGCGGTACACCAAACTTTGAGAAAAATTGAAGCCTCTTAACTTTGTGTTATTTTCACTTTGCACCTATTGAAGCTTGTGTTGTCTCAAATTTCCACCTTTGAGTTGAATGATTTGTGGTTGGCTTGATGATTTGATTGTGGTGTTCACTTTGTTAAACCTGCTCATAATGTGAGAACCATGTGTTTGTGTGGAAATTGTGTTTGTCAACTACATAGCACTGACAATGTTTGTGGGTATCATTCCTGTTAAGCCTTCACGAGACTTCACTCGTCCACTAGGGATGCCTAGGGGTTTAAAAGGCTTGTTGCATATGCTAAATGCAATCGTCTCTCCCATGACAGCGGACTTATGTTTCTTGTTTTCATTTTGTTTTGCTAAGGGACTAGCAAAATGTAAGTTTGGGGTGTTTGATGAGTGCCAAATATTGTATATTTGGGTCCCTTAACTTATGTTTGTTAAGCTCTTAGCTGTGTTAATTTCTAATGTTTTTGGTTAGTTTCGGTGTTTTAGTGATTTACAGGTTGTTAAGAGAGAATTGCAGCTTTAAGGTGATATTTGCAACTCATTCCATTAATTCTGGGGCTTAAGACACTTCATGGAGCATTGGCAGCAAATTGGGATCGAACGATGATTCACACTCGACGAGTCCCACTAAAAAGGCCATATCTTGAGTTGTATAGCTCGGATTGAGGCGAACTTGGTGTCATTGGAAAGCTAACTCAAAGATCTATAAAGTCATGTTTCATAAGAGTGGGCTAATTCCGACTGGAAGTGCGCTCGAGCGCACTCGTGCTCTGTGCAGCAGGAAACTTGTTGCACGAGTGCGATCGAGCGCACCTAGAGTGAGATCGAGCGCAGCCGGACGACCTGGCAGTACTGAAACCCTAAAATTAGCTTATAAATATCATTCTTTTTCATTGTAAATGAACGGAGACGCGCCGGGGGCGCCGTTCTTGGTCGTTTTTCGTGTTTTCTGGGTTTTTGTAGCTTGGAACTCAAATTCTTTTGTAAGTTTTTAATTTTAATGAAGTAATTTAGTTTCTTTATAATTTCTTTTATCATGAGAGGCTAATTCTTCAACTAAGGTTGAAGATGAAGCCTCGCCATTGATTAGTTTTATGTTTTTATGTTTTGTTCGTACAAATCCGACATTAATGTAATGTATGTTCGTTTCAATTCAATTATGTGACAAAATTGTGTTTGATTGTGCCAAAGTTGGATATTCAATGTGTTTCATCCGACGGATACTTTGCATCTTTTGATTTACTTTGGATATCTATTGTCTTTTGTGCAAAGCATGGATACATTGGATCTTTTGAACTAAATTGGATATGCCTTGTCATTTGTCAAATGGATGGATTCATTGAATCTTTCAATAGGAACAATAGAACATACATAGGTTTTAATTGTTTGTAAGAAGTATGAACAAACACATGAGAATGTATGCTTTAAGGTCGTGAGGTGGATTCTGAAAACCTTAGTGCCCCTTTTATCTTTTAATAATTTCATTTTGTTTTAGTTTTTGTTTTCAATTTCAAATGCACGACAAACTTCGGAACTAGGTTAAAATAAGATTAGTTTAGATAAGAATTAGTTTTCACGACAGAATTCCCTGTGGATAGACCTCGCACTTGCACACACGCTATATTGCATATGACTCGTGCGCTTGCGAGTACAATTAAATTTGTACATCAATATCCATCCAATAAGTCAGTCAGCTTCACCCAAGACATTGAAACATGAACAATCAAATTAAAATGTCATACCCCAAAAACTAAGTGCTAATGTGCTTGTGGTAATTTAAAATCAAAACAAGTGAATTCTGAAATGTCAAAAGTAAGTAACCAGACTTGGAATTCTCACCATCAGATCATGTGTTCAACATTTTAAGCTCAGCAATGAAATCCAAACAACAATTTTCTAGATCAACCAAAATCTCAGGAATATAATGAACATGCATTTTTTTCAAAAAAATCAAAAATTTCAAAAAAATTTAGACAAAGTGTGTGTGTGTTCCCCATACTCCCAAACTTGAATTACACATTCTCCTCAATGTGTAGAAAAATGTGGAAAGATCTTTCCCGAGAGATGAGAAAACTGGTTGGACAAAGATATGGCTCGTAGCATACCCCCTAACTTGAATGTAGGCACACTTGTCATGGAATGGGGTGCCTCCCAAGAGCGCTAAGTTTATCGTCTTCAGCCGGACTATTGATAGTAGCTTCAATGCTACTATTCTCCGTGAGATGCTAGGTTGAATAGGTATGGCTCATAGCAAACCCCCAAACTTACAAGAACACTTGTCCCTAAAACAAATAAATACTCCAACCAACTACCGGTCAAGTGCAACACATTGTTGTAAAAATATAATCAAAGAATAAAAATTGAACAACAATGGACATAATAAAACCTAGAATGAGATCAGGGATCCTGGCCTAATGGAGGGCTCAAGTGCATAGGGCCAGTATCATATGGATAAATTATGAGATTGACGACCCTACATGAAAAAGAAACCAATCAGATTAAGAATTTTCAGCAGCTTCAGTACTACTGCCTTGAGGTGCGCTCGATCGCAGAGGACATGCGCTTGATCGCACTACTGCAGATCAGAAACAGACTCGAAAAAACAAAAAACAGAAAACAGAAAAGGTTAGTAAAAAAATTAAATAAAACAAAAAAGGAAATCGATAAAATTAAAAATAATAGAAACATATTACAAAAAGAAAAAAAATAAAAACAGACTCAACATAACAGCAACTTTAGTACTACTATTAGTATTGCTGCTGCTCGATCAAACAACTGTGCTCGATCTCCCAGGAATGGGCCTCGAGCACACTGTCGCAGCACCGACTCATGAAGGACTCTAGCAGCATCAGTAGTGGTGTGTGGCAGTGATGATCACACTACCGCATAAAATATCATAATTGCAAACATAATTTAACACAAACCCCGGCAACGGCGCCAAAAACTTGTTGTGACAAAATATCTACCTAAATGAGTAGGCAAATATTCGCTATATTTTACTCGTAAATGCACAAGATCAAATGATAGTATAGTAGGCAAATACGAGATCATTCTCACTAGGATTGGTAAATTATACTTAGAAGAAATTTCCTATTTAATTAACGGGTTTAAATCAATTGTCACATATTGAATTAAGCTAAACAAATAAAAGAAATACTAAAACAAAAAATGATTAGGGTTTTGAAATCCCCTGCTAACCATACTCAAATAAGACTAACAATATGCCAATATTCCAATTATCTTTAGATATCCAATGTTTGTCAACCTAAGGGCATGGTATCTACTCCTTAAGCTATTGATTTCCCTAAGCAACGAACTACGCATGGTATCTACTCTAGTTCTTTTCTTCCCCGCAGGGCTTAGCAGGGCATCTACTAAGTTATTCTCTAAGGAAGCATAGATCTATGAAAATCGACAATTACACAAGGCCTAGGGTATGGTATCTATTCCCGGTTCCCCATGTTGATTAACCTAAGAACCGGTGATAGGGTTCTTTTGTCACTTTATTAAACCCATTACTCAGTCATCCAATTTGACTTAAATAACTTAAATCCAAACACATGCATATGGTAATCAGGAACACACATATGAAGAATTGAAGTAAACAGGAATTAATCAAATTAAACACCCAAAAGATAATTGTAGCAAAGGCGCCAATATTGCAACCCTAAAGAGACATGATTAGGGCTTCAAACTAGCCCTAATTAAAATATTACCTACATAACAAAAATAAAAGTGGAAGAGAAGAAAAGCCCAAACTCTTCTTGATCTAGCCTTCAGTTCTTTTCTCGAGCTTGTGTCTGCTTATCACACTTTTTCCTTGAGGCTTAGAGGTCTATTTATAGGCTTAGGAAAACATAGAAGCCCTAGAAAACCTAATAAACTCAGAGGTTTATTTCCTAGTACAAGTAGGACTTTTAACACTAAATTTGTGTTAAAAAAGGAGTCTTGGCCGCATTTGATTTTTCTCTAGCGCAAGTGCGCTCAATCCCAGGTGCGCTGTGCTTGAGCGCAAGCCTGCGCTTGATCCTTGCCCGTGTGCACTCGCGCCTTCTTCTTTCTCGCACGCGCGCAACTGCTGTGCTCGCTTCTTGCTCACTAGCGCTTGAGCACTGATGCGCTCGAGCCTAGTCTTCATGTTCTCGATCTTAACCTCCAAATTTTCCCAAAAATGCCCTTTAAGTCCGAAGTTTCTATAAATGCTTCATTTTCTTTGAAAACCTATAAAAAGACAAAAAACACAAAAAGGAAACAAAACATCAAATAATAACTAAACTAAGATCCTAGCATATGTAAATTAAGGAGCTAAAATATGACTATTTTAGCACTTATTAGGATGCAAAGAGTAAAAAGTATATCTAAATACCAGTCACGAGCCCGTCATGACGCACCAGCTGACATTAAACTAGGGAGTCCAACTTTGGTCCCGTTATATGTCCTGTCCTGACAAGCTTCCTACCAAGAAATGTTCTCGTCACTTGTCCCATCCTGACGAGTTTTTTGACGAGAAATGCTCTCGTCACTTGTCCCATCCTGATGAGCTTCTAACGAGGAATGCTCTCGTCACTTTTCCCATTCTGATGAGCTTTTGACATGAAATGCTCTCGTCACTTGTCCCGTCCTGATGAGGAACCAGTATCCTCGTTGCATGTCCCGTTCTGACGGGTTTGACAAGAAACCAGATAGCACTCCTTTAGTCTCGTTCTAACGCTTCATCTAACAAGGAAGGAAAAGAACTCCAACAAACATCCAATCTTCACCCTAACAATTGGGGAAGAGTGGAAAAATACAAACAAATGTTTTGATTAGTAAATAAGGCCAAACTAAACCTAACACTTCCCTCTTGAAAATGGACCTTGTCCTCAAGGTCAAATCTTCCATATCTGATCCAACACATTTAAACCATGGACAACATTTTTTTTTTTTCTTTCTACATCTTCTACTAAAATAGACAAAAAAGACACACCTTTTTTTTCTTCTTTTCGATGAACCCCAAAGGAGTCTCCTTGGAACTGGTGTGAGGAGAGGATGATTGGAACGATGCGACTGTGTACAGGAATTGTGAGACAAAAGATATCGGCGGCACTATGAGGTTGTGGTGAGGCAAGTTTCGGATTGGCGGCTGTGAAGGTCGGTGGGCGATTGTGGCTACTGAACAGAACTATGGTAGCAACTGGGAACTTGGTGGCTGCGCTACGATTTGTGACTCTGCAGCGTTGACTGGCTGTGTTGACAGCGCAGGCTAGGGCAACGGCAATGTGAGGCGGTATGGGTTTGCTTAGTGGGTTTTGGCTGGGAGATTCTTTTTCTTTGGGCTTGGGGTGAGATTTTGGGAGATGGTTGTGATTGTGGGTTTTCTAGTGGAGAAGGGTGTGGGTACGATACTACTTGTGACTTTGATGGTAGTGGAGATTGAGAAGCAATTAGCTTGTCCATCTTGGAGAGAGGGGCAGCAATTAACTCTCGAATCTCACCATCCGTTACAGAATTCAATTTTGCCAATTTTGTCTCTAAACAATCAATCCTTTGATCCAAATTGGAAGATGGCGGTGAAGCCATTATTGGTTCTGATACCAAGTTGTTACGAACCTAAGTTCGCAATGGGATAAATCAGGTTCTAAGGGAACCTAGACCTTTCGAACACATGGTTTGGGATTAATTACTTTCGTCCTTTTATTCATATAATAGTTCCTTTAACTAGAGGATTCATTACATATTACATAATAGAGCTAGGGCTGAGTCAGCATCTCTAATTGAAATATAAACTAGGGTTGAATCATCATGAGACTCTTATTGAAATAATCTCATAACCCTAATTTGGCTAGGGTTAGTCGTCCTATGCTAAAATAATATAAACTTAATACACAAACCTAATATGGAAAGGCCCATAACATCCCACATGGGTTAAGTCTAATCTTGATCATGCGTATATAAGCTCTTGGGCACCCTTTCCTTGCAAGCCGATTTTCAAGGGTGAGTTGTACCCAAGGTTTTTATCATTTGAAGTCATTAGTACCAATATATTTATGTTATTAGTTGTGGGGTTCCTTCAACGTGGTATTAGAGCTATGTCTACCAACAAAGATCGTATTGAGAAACTAGAAGTCGAGGTCGTAGAGATGAAACAAACAAAGCAAAAGGTGGCTATAGTGTCAAAAATGAATTAGTCGTTCCGTGAACTTAGGGAATTAATTTCCCAAACTCACTCCTCACATAAGGACAACAATGATCATGGGTCAACATCTAACTCACCGAATGAGAACTCCGAGAACTCCGGCAACTTGAGTGGGCCTAAGGTGACAGGTGGAGACAACCATCCGAATATGCCGCATAAAACCAAGTTGAATTTTCCTCGATATGCGGGGGATGATCCCATGATTTGGTTGGATCAAGTAGTGCAGTATTTTGACAACCAACAAACACGTGCTGATCAAATGGTGACATTGGCCGCCTTACACTTAGAAGAGGAAGCCAACCAATGGTAGCAATGGATGAAGGAGGTATATAAGGAGGAGAATCTTGCAATCACTTGGGAAGTATTTTAGAAGGAGCTAATTGTCCGTTTCGGGCCTACCGAAATAGAAGATTATGATGAAGCACTGTCAAGAATCTAGCAACACGGCACGTTAAGGGAATATTAATATGAGTTTGGACCAATTTCAAACCGTGTAAGTGGATGGCCACAAAAGGCACTTGTGGGAACCTTTCTTGGAGGAGTGAAGGAAGAGATTAGGGCGGGAGTGCGGATGTTCAAACTGTGCAGTCTTCGTGATGCAATTGAATTAGCTTGTATAAGGGATGAGACAGTCAACAAACAAAGAAGAAATCAACTCACTGAAAATCACGACAGTCCAATTTTTCCGAGCATGATGAAATGCTGCACAACTCTACTATTCCCATTAATTCACGTGTAACACCATCAAGTCCAGCCAAGAGACTTTCTTGGGAAGAGATGAAAAAAAGAAGGGAGAAGGGTCTTTGTTTTAATTGTAATGAAAAATTTACTCTGGGCCATAGATGTCAAGTCTCTTAGGCATTTTTTATTGAAGCATACATACCAGAATCGGGATTGGAAGACCGCAATGTCAATAAGGAGAAATTGGGCGACAATAATAGACCATTAATCTCTCTATGATCAACCTTGAGGACAATGTTGTTTGTTTTTTTTTTTTTGCCCGGGGGGGGGCAAATGATGGAACACTAGGAGATGAAGACTTCTACAAGGAATAGTCAACATGCAAGCATGCCAAAAGTCTAGTCCTACTTATTTATCACTTTATCTTCTTTAGTAGTCTAGTTGCAGTGATCTTCCCACTTTATCTTCTTTAGTAGTCTAGGATGTCTATTTACTATAACATAATAAACCTCAAATGACTTGTCTAGGTCATGAGAAGCAGAGAGGCTTCATGTTAATATGTTGGGGTCCTAGCAAGGTTATGTCATACCCCGAACAGGACCATGTGAGTCATCATTTGTTTATGTTGGGAATGGTGTCCAAAACTCCAATTGATTGGATAATGTTTTGATTAGAACAAAAGACATATACACTTAGTATTGCACGGGATATACGTGTGATTGTGCATAGTCTGACTATATGCATGTGAGATCCCTAAGATGCATTGTATTTGAGTGATGGTATGCGTATCACAGAAGATCATACTCAAAGGTCCTTACAACTTATAAAACCTGTTGTTCATAATCGTAAATGGAACTGGGAACTCCATATAGACTATAAGATATTAAACCTCAAATGACTTGTCTTGGTCATGAGAAGCAATGGGGCTTCTAGTTAATATGTTGGGGTATTGGCAAGGTTATGTCATACACCGAACAGGACCACGTGAGTCATCATTTGTTTATATTTTCATAACAAATGATGTACTTGCACAACGACTTAACATTTACTCTAAATCCTGAGAAGTTTGTGAACTCATATGTGAATTATTGATTACTTATATGTATCATAGAGTGAGACCTATCGTCGGTCGAAACAACCTCAGTACGTTGGGTAATCGCATGTAACATTATGGGAACACCAACTTCAAGAAGGAATCCAAATCATTTGTTAGAGAACACATAGATAAGTGATCAAACAACTAGGATCGTGTTCTACCTCTAATTGCCAAATAAACAAAACAACTAACTATACAAATAACAAATTAAATCAAGCACAACTGAATTTAAACAACATCACAAACACAACACAAGATTTGTGTACGAAGTGGAAAACCCTTTGAATACATCCAACGAAAAAACCATTCCAGAGCAGCCAAACGAGGGAAATTACTATATAAAGATTCAGAGTTACAGACTAGATGATACTCACAACCTTGAGGACCTCTAACTTAGTAAGAACAACAAGCGTCCCAGCTTGTCTATATCCTGACCATCTTCACGAAGTGCATTTCGTCACCGATCCTTCGGTAGACTTCCTTCTTCAAGCTCACCAAACCCATAATCTTCTCTTCATCAAACGAATCAAGGCAACATGCCAACAATCAAGAGCAAAGGACAACCCATGGCTATATCACATCCTCTCTTGAATCAATCTCCTAAGACCCAGCGCCCGTAGAGAAAAATTCAGACTTCTATCAACAGAACACAGAAAAAATATTGCCCAAAAATTCTACAAAAAACAAAGCAGGAAATTCCTTAAATATGAGAACATTTCCGTCGTCACATCTTAATGAGACACTTTCTCGTTATGACAGGAAGACCAAATTCATAGATCTAAAAAATCCACGTCCTAACGAGAAAGCAGTCCCGTCCTGACGTGAAGAACAAATGGCTCATCTCCGTCACTTGTCTCGTCTTAACGCAGCCTTTGACGAGAAAACAGTAGCTTCAACATTGGTCCCGTTACATGTCCCGTCCTGATGAGGTTTATGACGAGAAACACAGTAGCTTCATTTTCACTCCCATCACATTCTCATCCTGACGTAGCTCCTAACGAGAAAACAGTAACTCCACGTTATATGTTTTGTCTTGACGCAACTCCTGATAAGAAAACAGTAACTCCCCGTTACATGTCTCATCCTGACGACACTCCTGACGGGAAACCAATAACTCCCCGTTACATGTCTCGTTTTGATGGGAAAATAGTGAGCTTCTTTAATCAGCTTCTGAGAGCCTGAAAAGCTATTCCTCATCCAACGGGGAAGACAAAGAACTCTATCAAACTTCCAATCTTCACCCCAACACTTGGGGAAGAATGGGAAATTACAAACAAATGTTTTAATCATTAAATAAGACCAAACTAAACCTAACAATCTCCCCCTTTGACCATTTAATGACAAAACCCAAAACACCTCTAATCTTTATCCCGACACAAGGGAAAACAATGGAAAAATACAAACGCATATTTTGATCATTGAATAAGGCCAAATACAACCAAACAATCTCTCCCTTTGGACATTCAATGACAAAACTCAAAATACATCAAAGACAACAACAATTACAAGTAAGTACCAACATTTTACAATCTTATCGAAGCCTAACAAACCACTACTAGACTAAGGTTGATCGAAGATGTGCATTGTACCTATTCTCTAGAAACACTAACAAACTCATTAAGCATATGGGGAATAACAATTAATATCACACTAAACATGGATATCATTTTATTCATCCCCATAACCACCAAGTCTCCCTCTCAAAACTAACAACTTCTCCCCCTTTTTGTCATAATGGACAAGGGATATATAAAGGAACACACACTCCCCATATCAATAACTCAATTGATAGGACAAGAGGAAAGAGAATGAAACAACAATAACAATGACATATATCAAAACAATTCAACGAAGAACGACAAATAAACAAGCATGTGTCACGAAACATTTAGTGCCGAAATATCTCTAATGTTAACTCCCCCTTAACATAAGCAACCTCTCCCTAACAAGTGTTCCAACAAACCACATTCTCCTCATTTTGTCATAGAAGACAAAGGAAGCAACTTAGGTGGCGTAACTTGTATCCTTGGAAGGTATAAACTAGGATGGGTAATACATACATTATGAGCACACAACACAAACATGAGGGCATGGAAAGCTCAAACTATGCTCATGAAAAATGCAAATGGGTTGAAAGAACCACCTTTTATTCAAATGCTCAATTCAAGTCATCCAAACAAGGTTGAGATGCATGAAAACAAAGACAAAGAACGTGACAATAGCTAGCATGGCAATTGTAGATCTCAAGCACATTTGAACAAAAATGGTGCAAACTCACAATCACAGCATGTGAATGATCAATTGCAATCTCTCAACATAATCAAAAGACAATTGACATCAATTTCACATAGGAGGCATTACTGCACCATATTCAATACTTCAAATAAAAACTAGACATTCTGAATTGCATAAAGCATAAATTTAAACCAAATTGTCACAAGATGAAATATAAACAAACACATCAAAAACCAAAGGAAATAAAGAGTTTGATAAACATAAACCATTCTCTATTTAGATGGCACCCAAACAAATATCCTCTGTTTGTTCTTCTCCTCCTTTTTGTTTCGAAAAAGCCAACAACAATAAGTGAAGTAAACAAGTTTTCCTCAAGAGATAAAAGAGAGATTCAAGAATCAGTTAATCCTCTGATCACACAAATTAGAACAGGACACATTCATTGATTTAATTCTTACATGTAAGAATTTAAGGAAACAATCCAACAAAGGCATAATCAATGAAGTGAGTGATCATTTCGAAAACAGAGAATACATAATTCAAACCTCAGATGTGAAGAAGTCACAAAGGAAAATGCTTATCACTTAAGGCAAAAGTCAAACCCTTCTTTTCTAATTCTTGAGCAAAAAGTCACACACCCACTCCTCCTCAATTGTCCAAGCCATTTATTAGGATGACGAATCAATCCCTTGGGTGCTTTACCTTTCACCGCAATGCATAGACACTGGCTTTTCTTTAAGGATGAAAAAGCAAGTCATCATTTGAAATTCACAATTTAAAAGGTACACATGATCTTTGATCAATAGCTTCTCATTGTAGGAGGTCATGCCATGCACATTTGAGAAAAAAGTGATTGGGGTCAGTTTATAAAAGATCAAAAACAGAGTTTCAAATTGAGAAGTCGTGAAATCCTTGGTAAAAAGAATATCCTCGATTTGAAACATGTGTTTTAAGTGAAATGCCTTGACAGATTGACAACCAAAAAAAAACTTACACATAGAATCATCTTAAATGTAAGAAATTCGTTCAACAGTGTTCACATTGAGTCAATTAGACAAAAGAAGCATTTCACTCCATCAATTTGGGACAACCAACACACACAAAAAAAAAAAATAAATAAATAAATAAATAAAGAGTAATGTTATCTTGACTCAAAGAGCACATCTTCAGAATTTTCACAAGTGGAAACAACAGGAAACTACAAGGAACGAGATAAACATTGGAATGAAGCCACTGCAACATACAATACATGAGCTAGACCACAAAATATCAAAATAAGCAAGGAGAACTAGCCATGTAACCTCAACCCAATCTATATAGGACCCTGATTCCCTTTAAGTTTGTCCAACCTAAAGGTAATGTTCTTCATAAAGGAAATGATTGGTTAATGGAGTCATTGTGTGTCTCAATCTCATAATCATTTAAGTTCTCCCTAATTGGAGATCTATGAGAGAGATGATTCCAGTGAGGTCGGATATGACCTATTTTGCCACAAAGATGACAAGTGAGAACTTTCCTCTGATAAGGTATTCTCCTCGCAGGAGCATGAGAGATTTGTCCACTGGACCCTCTCATTCCCAGAAAATTTGGAGGCCTACTAGTAATTCTACCTTTTTCCTTGTCATTTTTCTCAAGGCTACATCCAACAACATGTGAAGCATGTGAGGTAGGAACAAAATTTATCAAATGTTTCGAAGCTACCTCATTTCTTGAAGTGGAGGCATTTTGACCATATCCAACTCCTTGTTTATCACTAAATGACTTTTGCATGCTCAGAATGGTGTTCAGTTTAAAAGAAGGCAATTCATTGATAGAGTCCACTTTCTAGGCATCTTTCGATCCCTCGATTCCATCCATTCTTTCATCAAAACCTAATTTTCATCCTGGAAACTTGCACAAATTTTGTTAGCATCAAACAACTTGGTAGTCAAAGAGTTATTTTCTACCTTTAGGGACTTTTCAGCTTTGCAAGCTGAGTCCAGAAGGTTTTGAAGAGAAATATTTTCTTCTTCAGCTGCAGTCAATTTCTTCAGGAGCTCCTTGCACATCTTCCTAGCATATGTGCGATTTCTGAGAAGGATGTCATGGAACACAAGATGATTTCTACTTTTCACTGATCCTTCATCCGAGTCCTCCTCATATGACTCACTACCAACACTTGCTGATGTAGGATCACCAGAACCTTAAATTGTGGTTGGAAATGCCAAGTAAACAACCTTCTTCCCTTTTTGGTCATCGGAGTCTGTTGACTCTGATTCATCACTCAATGATGCATTCATGGTGTTTTCCCTAACATTCTTCAGGTTTCCACAATCAGTCCTGATGTGACCAAATCTCTGACACTCATAGGATTGAGGAAAGTGGGTTCTCTTGTCTCTATAGGATTTATCTCTTGAATCCTTCTAAGATTCTCCTTTGGATGGCAACTCCAAAGACCTTCTTCCAGTCCGTTTAGTATGCTTCAGATACTTGTGGAAATCCCTGGTTAGGATAGCTATTGGCTTAGAGTCAGATGACTCATCATCACTTGATTCTTCATGAACCACTTTCTTTTCCTTCTTGGTGGTCTTCAGTGCTATGCTCTTAGCTTTGGGAGAGAATCTCCTGCTCTCATAGGTTGTGAGAGAACCTACCAATTCATCGACATCCAACAATTCCACATCCTTGCTTTCCTCAACAACACTTATCTTAGGATCAATACAAGAAGGTAGTGACCGAAGAACTTTTTCCACCACTTTATCTTCAAGAACTTTCTCACCAAGCCCTCGAATGGAGTTCACAATCTCCCTCTATTTGGTGTAAAAGACACCGAATGTTTCATCTTCCTTCATGTTCATAGTCTCAAATCGAGACGTTAACATTGGAGTTTAGCCTTCCTCATGTCATCGGTGCTGGCAGGCTAGAGTCATTTTTTAGGCTTGAAGACATGCAAGGAGTATTATGAGACGTTGCTCAGGTTCCTGTTGATGGTTGTTTCTATAATGTTTATTGATTAGTAAGATTGTTGTATTTGTATTCAGAAATGTAACAAGGTTTTTTAATGCAACTCATATCACTATATTTTTTTAAGTTTTCTCATTTCTTGTACTCTAATAGATGTTGGAGTAGACTTATCCAGTTAACTCCTTGATAGTTGATGTAAAAATTATGCCTTAACTCACAGGTTTATTTTTATTTAAATTAATTTTGGCGAGTTATAGATAGATCCTTTGGGACTTGTTTACAAAAGTGAATACGTCTGTGGGAGGCGCAAGAAATCATTGAATTTTATTAAATATCTAGGGCATTACAGGACACACCAACAGTAAGAATTACCCCAATCAAGGTTGAAAATTCGGGAAAAATAGACCATAAATACCAATGAAAAAGATAGATCGACCAAGGTACCCAACTAAGATCATTCTTGACCCGCACGGTTGAATCGCGTATGTACGGTCTTTTAATCCTATTACTGACTTTAGCATTGAAGGTGACGGTCTCCCATAAAAATTTGTGAATGACACTTTTGTAGTGTAAAACAAAATAAACATAGTAGAAATAATTAAATGGTTTTATAAAATTTTCATATATTCTAAGACAACTACGAAAAACATCAAGTCTATTATAATATTGGACAAAAAGAAGGCTCCGTTTTAAAGTTGGTCCCACAAAGTAAGAATCATATGTATTCATCACGAGTAGAGATTTCTGGCTGCCAAAATTGTCAACCAAGCGTCAGCCATTTTTTGTTTTTTATTTTTTTATTTTTTTAATTGAAGAAGATGTTATAAGGAGAATTCAAATGTGAGGTATTAGCACCTAATTTAAGGCATTTGTACCAAAATTGAGGCATTATAACACCAAATTTAGGATGATCGAATTACTTTTAGGTGATACCATCCGTAAAGGGTTAACCTTCCACCCCTAGGTTTTAGTTTTGAATCCAAAAGCAAGTTTTGAGACATTAGAACCTAAATATTAACTCATAAAAATTTAACTAACAAAAAAAATAAATAAATAACAGAATTTTTTATTATTATTATTTTTTAATTTTTGGCCGACGATAGGACTCATTCATCACAGCTAAATCTCTCTCGGACGGCACTTTCCGCATCACCCGCTCTATTCTTTCTCTCTCTCTCTCTGAACCTCGTACCTGCACCAAATGTTACCCGCATGATTTGGGCATCACTTCCCCACCATGAAGTAAATTAAATTCGACATCTTATAGAGCAGGTACGTACGCCTTCCCTTCCATATATATATATATATATATATGAATGACGCACTGCTAAACTTAATTAACGTGCTCAGCAACTACGACTTTTAACTGTAAATAATAAAATAAACCTGCAGGATTCTTTGACATTTTGGATGAACATCATCAGGATGGGTCACAGTAATTCGAGGCTCAAAAGGTGTTTATTTTCTTAAATATTACATGATTCACATTTTCAAATAGGGTATTAATTAATTTCATGCTTAATTATTTTTATTCGGAGTTCAAGATGATGTGGAAATGGGAAACCTACCAAGAATCAGTGGAGATGAAGTGATGATGAATCTAAATAAAAGGAAGAAGACGGGAAAATGTTTCAAAGCCGAAGTCCTAAGCAGAGTATTTTCCGAGGACTACGAGAAGGAGAAGAGCAAGATTCTGGACCCACGAGGAAAAGCCATCAGCCAATGGGGCAAGATATTCTTAGCGGCATGTCTTGTCTCTTTGTTCGTGGATCCACTGTTTTTGTTCATGCCGGAAGTGAGAGTGCCGGCGGCGGTCTGCATACAAAATGGGACGACGCCCAAAATCAGCCTCACAATCATACGATCCGTGTGTGATGTCTTTTACGTCATTCACATGTTTGTTCGGTTCCATCCAGCCTACGTGGCACCTTCTTCCCGCGTGTTTGGGAGAGGGGAGCTCATCATTGATCCTTCCAAAGTTGCCTTCAGGTACCTCCGAAGAGACTTCTGGATCGATCTCATCGCTGCCCTCCCCTTCCTCAGGTACGTACCGTACCCTGGCCCACTCAATTTTTTTTTTTTTTTTTTTTTTTTTTGGGGGGGGTGGGGGCTGGGAGAGAAACTTTATAAACAACTTCTAAAATACGCCGTGATTTAATAGGATTCTTCAAAATTTCAAAACCTTTTAATTTCACTCTTTAAACTTTGAATTTAATGTAATCTACCCCTTAAACACTTTAAAATGATTCTTTGGTCAATAATTATGAAAGGTAAAATTAATGAAATGACCTTTATATCTCTTAAACACTTTTGTAAAATTGAAAATTAAAAATTACATTAAATTAAACAAAAAATGAATGGTAATTTAGTCTTTTTAGTGGTTTCTGTTAGAGTTTAACGGCAAAAGGTGAGGGATGGGATCAATTGCATAAAATTGAAAGTTCAAGAGGTAAAATTGAGAATTTTAATAATTTGTGAAGATTTTCTCAAAACACATAATAGTTTAAGCGTACAAAGGAAAATTATCCCTTTTAGTTTTCTATTTATTTATATATTTTTTGGTTAGGTATAAGAATGAGTTCATGCGTTCCATAATACGATTGAGGTTTGAGGTTTGACTTAATAATTATAATTAATGTATATGTTGCAGGTGTTAACTTGGGTAGTTATACCTAATATTGGCGGAAGTGTAGTGGCAGTGAAAAAAATATCTCTAATGTTTAGAAAGTGATAAAATAAAAATATTATGGGGGCTAAAATGAAAATGGCTGATAGTTTAGGGGGCTTTTTTATATTTTTCCGAAAAGGGCATTGTAGTAACTTACCCGTAACAAAACGACATTGTGTTTTTCTTTCATCAATGTGTGCGCAATTAACTTACAAAAAAGAGTTTGTACGCAGTTCTGTTGGACAAAATCTTACTACAACCACTTACATTGGAGAGATACTTTTCACCATCATTGTCGCCACCTTTGGGCTGGTTCTGTTTGCGCTCTTCATTGGGAATATGCAAGTACGTCCCCCACATGACTGATCATTTCCCTAAACCAATATCTAATGAAAAACTTTTATCTCTCTGAGAAATTTAGAACTAAATCCTTGGATTGGTTTTAGAAGATATATGGTAATTATAACGACGACCCCATTTGTAGCGCAGAGATACCTGCAATCAACAACACTGTGGCTAGAAGAGTGGAGGATAAGGAGAACTGGTACATAGCAATGGATGCATCACAGGCAATTGCCGCCGGAGCTAAGGCAATCTGTTCGGGAGTACGATCAATATAAGTGGTTAGCTACTAGAGGGGTGCATGAAGAAGAGCTTCTCAATACCCTCCCTACTGATCTCCGGCGAGAAATCAAACGTCATCTCTGCCTCTCTTTAGTCCGACGAGTAAGTTTGAATCATAAATTAATTGAATTAAATTCTTCATAGAAAACGATAATAGGGGTTAATGGGAATTCAAATATAGGTCCCACTGTTCAATCAAATGGATGAAACAATACTAGACGTGATGTGCGAGAGGCTTAAGCCAGCATTGTGCACGAAAAAGATGGTCCTTGTGCGGGAAGGCGATCCTGTAAATCAGATGCTCTTCGTAATTCGAGGGCATCTTGACTCTTGCACCACCAATAGCGGCCACTCCGATTTCTACAACTCCTGCCGGATAGGCCCCGGTGATTTCTGTGGTGAAGAGCTGCTAAACTGGGCGCTAGACCCGCGCCCGCACGTCATCCTTCCGTTGTCCACAAGAACGGTGAAGGCCATAACTGAAGTAGAGGCGTTTGCTCTTGTAGCAGAGGACTTGAAATTTGTGGCCTCGCAATTTCGGAGACTGCATAGCAAACAGCTTAGACACACTTTCAGGTTCAACTCGCATCAATGGCGGGCGTGGGTGGCGTGTTTCATACAGGCAGCGTGGCGCAGGAATAGAAAGTTTAAGCAAATGGCTCACCCCCATGCTCCTGGGGAGAGTGCAAAGGAGTCGTTCTGGTCCAGGTATGCAGAAGATCTATTGAAGAGGACGAGAAGTAGGCTGGCTGGCACCCACTCTGCTCGAATGGATTCCAATGTTGTCAGCTCGCTGCAGAAGCCCCCAGAGCCTTATTTTGATTGAAATAATTGCATGTACAACACGTGCAACACAAACTCTACAACTTCCCTTCAAATTAACGAGTGGATTGTTAATTATTATGTACATGGTCTCTGCTTTTTTGTTTTGTTTTCGGGAAACTTTACTTTAGACCTATGAACTATAACGCATTTTGAGAAGATCTTCAAATTTTAAAAACTCTCAATTTAACCACCTGAACTTCCAAATTTGATTCAATTGAGCCCCATTCGTCATATTTTGCCAATAACCCTAACGAAAATTACTAAAAAATGCCAAATTACCCTTCGATTTTCCTTTTTTTAAAAAAAAAAATTCGAAAAATAAGGGTAAATTTAGATTTTTATAAAAAAATGTCACGAATATAAAAGTCATTTTATCACTTTTAACATTTCAAATTTGACGGAGGAGGTACATTGCATCAAATTGAAAGTTCAGGAGATGCAATTTAGAGTTTTTGAAATTTTTGTGTCTTTTGAAAACGCGTGATAGTTCAAAGGTTTTAAGTGAAGTTTCCTTTTTTGGGAGGGGGTTGGATGAATGAATTTATGCAAACTCCGTGCCTTGTCCCTCTCCTCGTTCTTTAATTTCGCTTGGGTTTGTTTGGATCAGCTGTTGTTGTAGATTAATTAGAAAGCGTGCATTTGAAATCCTCATTGACAGTGAAGAGACAGTATAGAAACTTTGACACTAGCTTTCCTTGTGAGAGTCTAATTTCTACTTCAAATTAAATATTTCATACGAGGAAGACAAGATCTTTCCAATATCTAACAATTGAATTCTAATGGAGCATTAGCCTCTAATTTGCCACAGATATCATATGCTTGTTGCCCTCTTCCTTCTAAAAGTAAAGAAAATAAAAGGACGGACAAGAGAAAGCAACAAGGAATTTTATCGCCTACCTACCATGACTCTATTCCAAAAAACAAAGAGACAAACACACAAAAGATATGTATATCTTACAACACACAACAATGACTTAATTAGATTATAGTTTAAGACATAGAATAATCACGATTAACTGCATGCTTCAATAATAACGTAATTAAAAGATAAATACTGAATCCATTTGATGAGTTATAGCCCACTAGATGATGAATCCTAAAGCATGTGCGGCAAAGAGAATCAGGTTTGTTAGGTTTTTTTAAAGGGAAAAGAACTGCTCCGCCCAATGCTTGTTGTTGGAGAAAGTTTTCCCGAGCTCGATAAATTGGTTCTTCTCGCGAACCATAAAGGTGACCGTCTCGGAAGTAGGGTAAAAATGAGTCCCAAATATGTTAAAGAATTCAGGGATCGATAGGGTCTTCCCCTGGAATACAGAAGGCCACAACAGGAGGGTGGCCATGAAATAACGTCAGTTGTTCGGCATAAGTTGTACAGGGGCCACCCCCAAAAAGGACAACGTTTCCCTCACTATGGGAGAGAAGGGTAGACGAACTCCCGCCATGAACATACGTTCATGAGTGCAGATTTCCCCAGGACCACCAACCATTCCAGTAGAGTCATCTAGAAAATGCAACGAAACCAACGAGAGTATATCGTAGTTGTGGCGAAGCACCCTATCATCCTCCATTGAGAAGTAGGATCTTTGCCGGTGCGCAAGGTCTAGGCGCAAGGATGAGGGAGATCCTTCACCAACCAGATGCACTCTGGCTGAAGAACCACCTGAGCGGCAAGTTAGAGGAATCTCTGATGATTGCTCATCAGCAATTTCGTCAACCTGTACTGGAAGTTTTTGAGAAGACATGGCCACTGGGAAAATCATATGCTCTAAGACTTGAGAAACAGATGGAAATCTAGAAGGCTTAAACAATGAAGATCGATGGTGAAATCTTTATAGGAGAAGAAACCTCGGACAAGGTGCAAGGCATTTAATGCAAGAACATCAAGAGCCTACAGTCATGCTTGAACCGAAGAGACTCAAGCCAACTTTCCCTTCAAAAAACACAACCACAGGCACCGTTCACACATCGAAATCCGTTTCATCAGTTTTTGAATCACTCCCAGCAGAACACGTGGATGAGCAACGACGCATTTACGTGGATAAAGACAAAAGATTTGAAAATCGTAAGATTGCAACAAATCTCGAAATATCCGAGATGTGCAAATGTCAGGTTCCATAAATGGTTAAGACGCCAAGAAAAATGGCTACAGGGAATCGAGCAGGGAAAGACACTTGAACGGTCCACCCACGAAAAAGAACACCACCAGAAGATCAAGAGTTTGAATTCTCTCCTCCCGAAGTCTCGGGAGAAGGAATTTGGGGGACTTCGGGAGAAGGAATTCGGGGGGTAACTGTTACACATAAACCCATTGCCCAAGCCCACGGGTCAAAGGCCCATGAGCCCAAGAAAGCTCGGTACATCCAAATCGGCTCATCAAATGTGCCTAATGCAAAGCAATGGATACGACGTTGTCCCCTATGCTCCCGAATAGCCAAAGCCCAGGTATAGGGTCACAGTGAACCTCCCACAGTTAATGTCCGGATACATCTACCATATCAGGGACAGGACTCAGCCACATAGACAGCTCACGCATAGCAGGATCACCGGGACGGTTACAATCCTACTCTTAAAGACGCCTCACAGATATAGACCGTCCTCGAATCAACATATGTAACCGCCTCCTACTGGTCGTTAAGAAAGGGAACACGAATATTAACTCTCCCGGCCGTTACGCCCAAATTTCGGATCCTCCGCCCGGCCATCATAACCGCCTCCGCATGCTAAACTATAAAAGACCTCACCCCGAAGGTATGAAGGACGACGAACATGCATACTAAGATAATATACATACTAACTTAAGCATCGGAGGAGGAATCGCCAGCCAACACCCGACGTATCCTCTTAACGCATGCTTTGGTTTTGCAGATTCATCAGAAGGCTTACAGAAAGGAGAACCAGGAGAGGCGTACCTCAGAGACTTGGATCTCCTTGAATTCACTGTGCCGAAAACTACTTCAACAACCCACTAGATGATGAATCCTAAAGCATGTGCGGCAAAGAGAATCAGGTTTGTTAGGTTTTTTTAAGGGGAAAATACATTTTACCCCTAAACTATTCACCCTTTTGCACTTTAACCTCCAATGTTTAAAAAGTGACACTTGACCCCCCCTCCCCCCCCCCCCCCCCCAAAAAAACTTCCAAATTGTTGCAATTCGACCATTCTGACTTTTTTTTTTTTTTTTTTTTTTTTTTTTTTCCAAAATGCCCTCATCCCAAGTTAAAAATTTAAAAATTTAAAATTAAGGGGTGTTCGGCCACCCTAGGCCCAATAGGGGTGGCCGGACACCCCTTAATTTTTAATTTTTAATTTTTTAAATTGGGATGGGGGCATTTTGGAAAAAAAAAAAAACGTCAGAATGATCGAATTGCAACAATTTGGAAGTTTGGGGGGGGGGGGGGGATCAAGTGTCACTTTTTAAACATTGGAAATCAAAGTGCAAATGAGTATATAGTTCAAGGGGGTAAAATGTATTTTTTTTCCTTTTTTTAATTGGCTCATTCGATGTCTAAAACCTAATTTTAGGTTTTGGGAATTTGGTTACTTGTGTACTTGTTTGCCGTTTAAAAACCTTGAAGTCAACTGCAAAAGACAAGTACAAGAACTAATGTTTAGACCGTGACATAAGCCGTCTGGATATGGTACATTCCAAGGAGTCACCATCCCCTAGGTTGCTTGGACTCATCAGCAAACATCTACTCTCATGTTTGGTGATGTCTGGACAGGGACAAAAGGCATCCAGACATGAGGAGTTTTGTTGGGATGTTCGGAGAGGTGTGAACAAAAGCTACCTCGAAAAGACCATGTCTAAGTAAATTATCAATTCCATTTGATTCTGACATCAGATAAAGACAAGATTGGTGGTGTTGGAAAGCTAACTTAAAGAGCTAAAACTATGTATTTCACAAATATTTTCTAGTTCTAATGTTTACTCGGTCAAAACGGGCTAACAATTGAAGTTTGAAAAGCAAAGAGAAAGAACACTCGTTTTCTGCCATGTTAGGACATGTTATTCTGAAGTCCAAACACAAATAGTGTGATCTAGACATGCGCTAGATCAAATTGCATATCTGAAGCAAATGTTTGGACACGTTATTAACCTATCTAGACACCGACCTTAGAAAATTTGAAAAACCCTAGCCGATTTTGATTAAAAGGCCTTGGTTTTTTTCTCCATCCTATATAAGGATCATAACCCACGACCTTGGGTAAGGTTTGAGGCTATTTATTAGCTATTTTGAAGAGGTTTCATTCTGGCCTTGAGCCTCAACAGTACCTAAGCATTCTACTTCATGTGCCAAGAGAAATCTATAAGTAGAGAGCTTTGCCTCTTTTCTTGGAGTGTTCCATTCAAACCATAATCGTTCTACATCAACAACAAAATGAAGCCTATTGGTGGTGATCGATAAGGATTCATTCTCAAAAGATTGGTCAACATGGGACTCATTGGAGTTGAGACTGTGTGAGGAACAGGTCGTCCTATAAATTTGTTGGGATCTATGCGTATGTTTGTGAAAGTAAACTTCATAAAAATTTCTTTTTACGCAGCGGATTAAAACGATCTCCAAGACCTTTTCTCATCAAGATAAACATGTTTAGATCTGAAGCAAACATATAACTTATAGTTACTTACATGTAGATTCGGCCTCTCCTAGGAATGAGGTCGTAGAAGTACCCATTGATTCTTCTGTCAGTGTTGGACTAAGTAATTGAAGTTCCAACATGTTTGCAAACTTCATGTCTTCATCCATACTCATCTCACCTTCATTACATTCTTCGTGTTCTTCATGAACTTTAAGCACATCTTTATGTTCTTCATCATTTTCACGAAGCATTTCTTGAACACTTGATCATAGATCAAGAATATCAAGATCTTCCATAAGTTGGTGTAAAGATATTTCCATAGGATCTTCTCTTTGATGACTAAAGATGACTGTGAGTGTGGGCTCACAAAGTTTTCCCAATAACAAGAGAAAAACTAGAAGCAAAACTTTGGAATCAAATTCCCCTTCTTTGGTCGTGTATATACTCTAGAGGGAGAGTGGAGTTGTATTTAATGATCAAAATATTTGTTTGTATTTTTCCATTCTTTCCCAAGTGTCGGGGTGAAGATTTGATGTTTGTTAGAGTTCTTCGCTTTCCCCGTTGGATGAGGCGTCAGACCGAGCTCGTCACAGCACTAAAGAAATGTCTCTGGTTTCCCGTCAAGAACCCCGTCAGGATGGGACATGTAAGAGGAAGTTTTTGTTTCTTCGTCATAAGTCATGTCAGAACGGGACATGTAACGCGAGGCTACTGGTTTCTCGTTAGGAACCTCGTCAGTACGGGACTAGTGACGAGAGCATTTCTCGTTTGGAACCTCATAAGAACGGGACAAATGACGAGAGCGTTTCTTGTTGGGAACTCGTCAGAACAGGACAAGTGACGAGAGCATTTCTCGTTAGAACAGGACAAGTGACGAGAGCAAAATTGAAGCCTCTGTTTTCTCGTCAGTAACTCCGTCAGGACGGGACATGTAACGGGACCAAAGTTGGACTCCCTAGTTTCCCTTCAGCTGATGCTTTATGATAGGCTCATGACGGGTATCTAGATTTATGTTTTTTCTCTTTACGTCATAACGAGGACTAACCCCCGTTACGGAAATGGCTCAAAATATCAGATTTTGGCCTTCTCGTCCTAACAGAAGAAAATCCCCGTTAAGACGGACAGAAGTAAAGTTGCAGATCTATAAATACTTGTCTTATTTTTGCAGAACCTTTTGAACCTTTCCATTTCCATTTATGCACCTCTGAGCTTGGAGATTCCCGGTGAAGAAATGACTTCTACTATTACTCATGGAAATGATACCCTTCACCGTTTTGTGTACCAAGTAAGGCTGTCTAAAAATCTTTGTGCTTTCTCGCCTACTTGGGGTTTTTTTTTTTTTTTAATTGTTTTCAAATCACACCATACACATCACTCAACTGCAAAGAAGTCTACCACAGGGTCGGTAAGGAGATGCGTTGTATGAAGGTGGTCACGATGAAGACAAGCTAGGATGCTTGTTGTTCTTACAAGTCTAGGGGTCCTCCAGGGAGTGAGTATTGTCTATGCTGTAACTATGAATCTTCATATAGTGATTTCTTGGGTTTGTTTGCCCCAGAGGGGTTTTTTCCTTTAGGTGCTCAAAGAGTTTTCCATTTCATCAACAAAATCTTGTGTTGTGGTTGTGTGAATGTTCTTTATTTTTGTGTTGGTTTATTTTTAAGCATAGCATTTTATTTTCCTTATATAAATCGCTTATGCATTTGATTTGGGGGTAGAACACGATCCTCTTTATTCTTCCAATTGGTATCAAAGACTAGTTCACTTGGTTTTGGACTAACGTCCTAAGTGTGTTCAACGACCTCCATTGTTTTGGGACAATTTACCTCTGGTCCAAGTGCTCCTTCCATTTTCATTGGAAGTGATTTTGTACTTTGGAAGGTTCGATTAAGAGGTTTGTTTGTCCATTTTTGAGTAGCATGGCTAGAAGTTTTGTTGCATACCTTATTGCATTCTAGGTCATGTTTTCGGTTTTTATTCGTTTTGTTTACTTTTGTTCCCTATTTTATGGATTTCTCTGTTATTGGGTATTTGAGTTTTTCTTGTTGTTGTGTGCCTTTCCTCGGGAGTCCTCTCTCCCTAGGTCTTGTTGAGTACTTTCTTCAAGCACTTATCACTCTCTTTATGAATCTCTCATTATTACCAACATGTAATATATTAGTTATTGAAGTTGTCTTATATGATGGTTTGAGAGTTTGTGTGTGTGTGCTTTGATGCTTATGTTCATTCTAAGCCTTGTCAGATTTATGCACACTGTATTCACAAGTTTTTAGGGATTTCACATATGTTAGTTTGGGCAAAAACTCTTATGAGTATTTTTGGTTTCCCCTGTGTTAATTGACCTTGTAAGTCAACCTCAAAACTTAATTGTTCATAGCATCACCTCTTTCAATGACAAGCAAAATATGATCAAAGATCAAACATTTAGCAAAATTGTGACTAAACATATTCTTATAAATTTGCTTTTGAAATCCTTATAGAAAGAGCCGGTGTCATAATCTTTAGGGAAAAAGGTGAAACGCCTATGAGATTTAATTTGTATAAATTCTCTTGCACAATTGAAGAGGAATGGGTGTATGACTTTTTATTAAAGTTGAGGAAAAAGGGTTTGACTTTTGCATTAAGGGTCACCATTTTTCTTATTAGATGTGATTACTCCATGCTTATGTGACTTGTGCCCTCTCTTGTGAAATGGTTCACACACTTCTCTATGACGTGTTTTAGCATGTTCATTTGTATCATACGCATAAGCATGTTTTTGATAAACCATCATGTTTGCTCATACTTGGCCTAAACTGAAGTTCATGTTAGTTTTGATGAGATCATTTCTATCACGTTTTTAATAAGTGTTTGTTGTAAGTGCACACGTTGATTGGGTGAGAGTATTTGAACTTGTTTAGTTTTAAGAAGGAAAAGGAAGGGGTGAAGAGGATTGTTTCCTGACACTCTGTTTTCTTTTATAAAAATTGTTGTTGCTTCACTCAAGCTCTCTCTTCCAAGGGATTTTCTAATTTGTCTTTGTGTTCCTCACCTTTCTGTGCTAGGTTGAGGTGTGCCTTTTAATATGGTTGCGCTGAGGTTGTCTAGAGTGTATTCTCTTAGTTCTTTGCAGTCATGTTGTCTCTTTCTTCGTTCCAAAGAGCAAGAGTAGATGTTGGTCCTACACCTACTATGGCTCCTTCTGAAGTTGAAGATTGTATTTGCCAAGAGATTTGTGACTGCAGTGGTTGAGTTATGTTCCTTTCTTGTTTTATCCTTCTTGTCCATTGCATGCTTTTTATTCCTATGATTATGTTGTTGATATTTGGATGAACATTTGGTTATTAACTTTCAATATTTGGGATTTTTTTGTATAGTCTTGTGCATGTGTCTTCTATTTTTAAATGTTTTGGGCTCCTCGACTTGCATGCTTATATGTTTCAGATGTACGATTGGCATTTCATGTTCTTGTCTTGCACATTTGATACTCCTCTTTGGATTTGCTTTTGAGGAGAATGTTGGGTATATAGTTTATGATTGTGGATCTTTCATACTTTAACATGTTTGAGTTGTTTTGAAACTGCATTTTCATATGCAGCGTTTCTTGATAACATGTTAATTTGGTTCTTGCTTTCCCCATTACATATTCCCATAATATGTGAAATGTGTAACAATTGCCCTTTTGATTGTGTGTTCAGTGTTTGCAATTGTTCTTTCACATGTCATGATCGTGGGTTTATGGCCTTGATGGTTTGTGCTTTAGATTAGCAAATGTCATGTTAGTTGTGCTAATTTTTTTTTCATGCATCTCCACCTTATTTGGATGAA
Organism: Corylus americana; assembly: GCA_036287905.1. Taxonomy (NCBI): domain Eukaryota; kingdom Viridiplantae; phylum Streptophyta; class Magnoliopsida; order Fagales; family Betulaceae; genus Corylus; species Corylus americana. Next base: position 14,073,334 of record CP125823.1, read on the forward strand.
ATGAATTGGGCATTTGAATAGGAGTTTCTTTGGATCCACTTACACTTTTATGTATTTAGTTTGAGCATTTCATGCTCTCATGTTGTGTTGTGTGCTCATAGTGTATCTCTTGACTTGAGCCTTTTTTGTTCCTCTGTGGTCTTTTGGACTCCTTGGTTATAGCGTCCAAGGATACAAGTGATACCACTTAAGTTTCTTCATTTGTCTGTGTTGACAAAAATAGAGAGAATGTGATTTGTGGAGATACATGTTAGGGTGAGGTTGCTCATGTTAAGGGGGGGTTAACATTAGAGCCATTTTTGTTTGTGTGATATCTTTAATATATATTGTTTTCTTAACATATTATATGAGATATCTTGGCTCAATATGTTTTATGTCACATGCTTGTTTTTATGTGATTATTTGTTTAAGTTCTTTCACATGTGTTTGGGGAGAATGTGTATGGTTATATTCTCTTTCCTCTTGAGTTGTTAATTTGGAGAGAATGTGTTTCATTCATCTGCCCCTTTGCCATTCAAACAAAAAAGGGGAGAGAGTATTTGTGTGAAAAGGGAGGATCTTGCGTTTTTTGTTGAATGGTTTGGTGCTTTGATCTTGGTATCTCACAAACAAAGTTTTGTTTAGTGCTTTGATCTCTGTATCTAAACTTGTTTTTTGTTGATTTGTTTGGTGCTTTGATCTTGGTATCACACAAACAAATTTTTGTTTGGTGCGTTGATCTCTGTATCTAAACTTGCTTGTTGTTGACTTGTTTGATGCTTTGATCTTTGTATCTCACAAACAAGGTTTTGTTTGGTACTTTGATCTTTGTATCTTGCTTTTTGTTGACATGTTTGGTGCTTTGATCTTTGTATCTCACAAACAAGGTTTTGTTTGGTACTTTGATCTCTGTATCTCACAAACAAGGTTTTGTGTTCCACTCTTTTATTGGCATGTTGCCTTGTGTTCTGCAGTTCTTCTCTTATTGGCATGTTGCCTTGTGTTCTGAAGTGTTATATGTCTTTCTTGATACAAACTCATGTAAGTGGTTATTCCATGATAGTGTTGGAAGTGTCTTCCAATTTGTTTTGATGCTATGCTTGTAATGAGTTTGTTATTGTTTTTAGATAATAGGTACATTAACATATTCCATCAACTAAAGTCTAGTAGTGGTTTGTTAGGTTGGGGTTGGGGTTGTAAATTGTTATTTACGTGTAATTGTTATTATCTCTAATGTTTTTGGGTTTTGTCATTGAATGGCCAAAGGGGGAGATTGTTAGGTCGTATTTGGCCTTATTCAATGAGCAAAACAAGTATTTGTAATTTTCCATTCCTTCCCTTGTGTTAAGATGAAGGTTGGAGATGTGTTGGGTTTTTTCATTAAATGACCAAAGGGAGAGATTGTTAGGTTTAGTTTGGCCATATTTCAAGATCAAAACATTTGTTTCTATTTTCCCATTCTTTCACAAGTGTCAGGGTGAAGATTGAATGTTTATTAGAGTTATTTGCTTTCCCCGTTGGATGGGGTGTAAGAACGAGCTCGTGACAGTGATGTGGTATTTTTTATTTAAAGCAAAAATATCAATTATAAAATTAACCACCCGCAGTAGGGCGAATCCTTGTACGATTGGGTTATAAAGAGGGTGTCGAACCTCAAGGATTGCAGGTGTTTTGTTATCAAATTCAAAAGATCAAAATTAACTTAATTAAGAAGATGATTTATTTGGTTTGTAACTAAAGTGCATGAAATTAAAAGAGAATTAAATATAAGAGAGAGTGTAGGGTATTGACTTCACCTCTATCTGCACAACAACGGTTAATCAGATTTAATCCAGAAATTCATTCTATGCATGTTATAAATAAACAAGAAAATACCTTATTAAACAACAAGTATAACCCATCTTCGGTTGGCACGGATCGTCCACCTTACCTCTAAGATGTAGTACAACCCGTCTTTCCTAGGTATGGATTATCTAATTCTTTACTAGGATACATATAATCAATGAATAAGCGTAACCCATCTTCGGTTGGCACGGACTGTCTACCAAAATTACACTAAACAAAGGGGTAGTACAATCTGTCCTCCCTAGGCATGCCCTATCAAATCCTATTGATCATGTATCAATTAAACCCATTGTATAACTATCATCCTCATAGTCATAGAAAACAAGAATGATTTGAGTTCAATAAAAGTAAAAGACTTTCTAAGACAAGATAAGAATTTCACTAATATTGAATTGAAAATTAAGAACAATTGCATTTAATAATTAAGAACATAATCAAAAGGTAGCAATTCTCATAGTTATACAATCCACATGCATAAACTGAAAATCTAGAAATTAAATACAATCAAACCATTGTGCTTGGATAGGGTTACATCAATACCCCCACGAAGGGGTTTAGCCGCTCATGACTCTGCTAAGCTCCAATGAATTTTTGCTCTAGGAAGTGGTGTGTCATTCTTCTATGCTTAGAGGCCAATTTATAGGGATTAGGAGAAGCCTAGAAACCCTAGAAACACTAGGAAACCAAAGGTTAGTCTCCCAGTCCAAGTGGGAGACCGAAATCCTTTCCAAGCTGGAAAAACACACGTTCGTGCATTCTGGAGGCCATGTGCACTCGAGCCCAAGGGATGTGCGCTCGAGCGTAGGTGCACTTGAGATTAGTTAGTGTACGCACGAGCGCTGGTGTGCGCTCGATCCTAGGCTGAATGCGCTCGAGTGCATTCACGCTAGATCCAGGTACTAGAGAAGCGTCCAATTTTGCCTTTTAAGCATATGTTTCAATGGATTTCTTGCATTTGCCATATAAAACTTGAAACACAAAACAAAACAAAAATCAAACAAATAACAATGCTAAGGAATTAACATATGCAAATTAAGGGGCTTGAATGTGCAACATTTGACGCTTATCACACCCCCAAACTTACATATTGCTAGTCCCTTAGCAATACAAAACATAAAATAAACTGAAAAACAAAACAATAAATCCATCTTTTGTGGGATGTACTATTGCATTTAGTATATGCAACAAGCCTTTTAAATTCTTAGGCATCCCTAGAGGATGAGAGAAGTCTCGTGAGGGTTTAACAGGAATTATACTTACAATCATTGTCATCATTATGTCATTCAAAAGGATAAAGCATCACAAAAATAATGGTTCTCATTCATTGGTAAACTTAAAATGATAAAGGGGAAAGTACACTTTACCTCCTGAACTATCCACCCATTTGCACTTTTAACCCCAATGTTTAAAAAGTGACACTTTACCCCCCTCCCCCCCACCCCAAACTTCCAAATTGTTGCAATTCGACCATTCTGACTTTTTTTTCCCAAAATGCCCTCATCCCAAGTTAAAAATAAATAAATTAATTAAATTAAATTAAATTAAATTAAAAATTAAAAATTAAGGGGTGGACGAAGCCACCCCCAGGCCCAACTGGGGTGGCTGGCCACCCCTTAATTTTTAAATTTTTTATAAAAAAATTTTATTTTATTTTATATTTTTTTTTAACTTGGAATGGGGGCATTTTGGGAAAAAAAAAAAAGTCAGAACAATCAAATTCCAACAATTTGGAAGTTTTTTGGGGGGAGGGGAGGGGGGGGGGGTGAAGTGTCACTTTTTAAACATTATGGTTAAAAGTGCAAATGGGTGAATAGTTTAGAGGGGTAAAATGTATTTTCCCCAATGATAAACTCCATCGTGAAAATTTCAAGAATTCAGAAGTCAAATCACTTACAAAACACAAATTGAGATACAACAAGCTTCAATTAATGCAAAGTGAACTAACACACAATCATAAGGCTTCAAAATAATTCCAATATAAATGAATTAACATCTTAGAATTTATTAGGCTTCTTATCAGATGAAACTACCAAGGCATACTTTTTTTTTTCTTATATATATATATATATATATATATATATATATATATATATATATATAGGTTGTGTAATGCTTAGTTCCCTTAAGCTTTCTAATTGACCCATGTATCGAGTGTTAAGCCAATGACTCCCAAACCAAATGGCTTTAGGGCACTAGGTATAAAGAGACCCCTAAGGACTTACTAACTCGAGGCAAAAAGACTACGAAACTAAGCTAGCCATTTTATTGATCAAACCAAACTTCTCACTTTTTGACATGAACACTCACTACTTAATGAGGCAAGAGGTCCAGTTACTCAGTGAAAAATTTCAAACTTGATTTTTTTTTTTAAAAAAAAAAAAAATAGCATGCCAAGGTTATTCATCCAATACATCACCCAACATAATTCAAAATATTGAAAACAATTATAATTGGTCTCAAATTTCATACCTCATAAACATGTGCTAGTGTGATCAAGGTAAATATTAAATTGAAACAAGAAGCATCTCATGTTGTCAAAAGTAAGTAACATGACTCAAAATTCCTAAGTCATATGATCATGTGTTCATAACTTTAAGCCTAGCAATGAAATTCAAACCAAAATCAAAGCTCAACCATATGCTTAAGAATGACATAACAACAATAACGGACCATGTTTTGTTTTTCCATACCCCTAAACTTGAATCATACATTGTCCCCAATGTATGTACAAAACTGAAGAATAAGATTAAGAGTATAGGAATACCCGTATGAGCAGATGTGGGGTATATCATACCCCCAAACTTGAATGCAAAAACACATGTCCTTGAAAAAGAAAGTGAGACTCCAACCAAGAAACAATCAAATGCACACATTGTTGTAAAAATATAATCAAAGAATGAAACAACAATGGATAAAATACCTGGATGGAGATCATGTACCCTGGTGGAGTGAGGGGTCGAGCGCACAGGGCCTAGGCTCGATCCTATGAGGTATTTCTCAATTTAAGTCCGAGTTCTGAAGGATCTTACCTCGATCCTTCAAAAGTCCAATCAAGCTCTTCCATCCTTTCTTCTTCATGATCATGTAGCACTCCACAAGGAAGAGGATTCCTCTTAACATGTGGAAACTGCTTCTCTCAATTGAAAGGTCTTGATGCTCCCCATGACAATACTCAATCTGTTTATCCCGGACTGGTTTTATTATCAACCTCTTGTCTCTATGGGGGTTCTCAAAAACTGGGCAACCGGGGAACTTGCCAAAAAATTGTCCACCCCAATAAAGTCCACTTCAGTAACCTCTAAACGAAATATGTTCCTTGTGGGGTTGTCAACAGGTGGTGGAGTACTTAAAGTGAGAGGCATAGGCTCCCGTGGGTTTCTCCATGATGGGGCTTCAGATAGAGGATTAGAAGGTGGGTCTTCAACAGTTTCTCCAATGTCATCCAAGAAGAAACATGTATTCTGATCAGGCGCATTCTAGAAGGCATTGAAGATGTTCAGTCTGATCTTCATATTCCCAAAGGAGATCTTCATTACTCCAGTCCGACAATTGATGCATGCATTGGCTGTGGCTAAGAAAGGTTGCCCGAGGATGACAAGAATTTGCTTCTCTGGATATAGGACAGATCTGTGTCAAGAACTACGAAGTCAACTGGATAGTAGAACTTGTCCACCTGGATGATGACATCTTCCACAATCCCTCAGGGTTTCTTGATAGATCGGTCAGCTAATTGCAAGACAGTGCTTGTACGTTTCAGTTCCCCTAAGCCAAGTTACTGATACACGGAGTATGGAAGCAAATTCATACCAGCTCCTAAGTCGAGGAGAGCTCTCTCAATCTTAGTGTTTCAGATGAGGCACGAAATTGTAGGCGCTCTAGGGTACTTGAACTTTGGAGGAGTGTTATATTGAATCAGGGAGCTCACTTGCTTAGTGAGAATAATTTTCTTTGGAATGTGCTTCCGATTCTTCCTCTTCTGAGTGCACAAGTCTTTGAGAAATTTTGCATAGGCCAGAATTTGCTTAATGGCATCATGGAGTGGGATGTTGACTTTGACTTGCTTGAAGACCTCCATCATGTCTTGTATCTTCTCTCCTTGCTTCCCGAAGTGGGCAGGTGCCTTGAGACGCTCTGGGAATGGGACCCTAGGCTCATATGGTATCTCAGGAGTGGGTGCAATTGATGAAGAAGCCTTATTGCTTACTTGCTTACCCTTGTCCTGATGCATATTCTGTGGGGCCTTAAGTTGCTCATCCTTCTTTTCCTCCACATGATTGTCAACCAGTCTTCCGCTTCGCAATGTGGTGACACCTTGAACTTGCTCCAGATGAGAAGTGCTTCCTTCTACCATGTATGTCCCCAAGGGTTGGTCACTGGCTGACTCAGAAGCTTTCCTTCGTCCCTCCAGTTGAGGGCATTGGCAAGTTGTCCGACTTGAGCTTCTAACTTGGTGATACCACCGATTCGGGCTTCTATATCAGCGATGGACTAAGAGTGAGAATTCACTTTCTGATTCATAGTCTTCATTTCACTTATAGCTTCCAACACCATGTTTTGAAAAGTCTGACGCCGACATAGGAGGTGGTGTAGTCTGAGCTTCTAACTTGGAAATTGCTTGAGTGTGCGAGTTCACCATCTCCTGTTGAGATTTCATTATCTCTTGGTGAGTTTTCAGAGTCTAATTCATCTCACTCATAAGGTTCCATATCTTCTCTTGAAAGTCAGAATCCGACCGAGGGGCTGGAATGGCCTAATACTACTGCTATGGAGGCCGGTACGTGGAAGAAGGTTGATAGGGCTGCCTGTTAGATTGAGCTTCATTGTTCAGCCCAATAGCTTGGGCGTTCCATGAGAAGTTTGGACGATTTCTCCACCCCAGGTTATAAGTATTGGAGTACGGATCATTACTCAGTTAGGAGAATGATGCATTGACCTGCTCATTAAAAACATTAGCATAATTTTTAGAAGTAGGGCAGTCATTTATATGATGCATCGGACTAGAACAAAATGAGCATGGTTCAGGTTATGTGTGCATGTGTGCAAAATTAGGTGCAAAACTAGCAACCATCAATTGATCTAACTTCCTAGTGATAGCGTCAACTACTTGGGTTGCTACATCTGCAGAATGTCCCACTTCAAAGAGACCGTCGGTCTTTGGTGCCTTAGGTGTGGGTGCCCTACGTCTAATGGACGCATTGCTAGTCCCTTAGCAATACAAAACAGAAAATAAACTGAAAAGCAAAAAGATAAATCCATCTTTCATGGGATATACGATTGCATTTAGCGTATGCAACAAGCCTTTGAAACCCCTAGGCATTCCCAAGAGGACAAGTGAAGTCTCATGAGGGTTTTTTAGGAATGATACCCACAAACATTGTCATCATTATGTCATTCAAAATGATAAAGTATCACAAAAATAATGGTTCTCATTCATTAACAAGCCTAAAATTATAAACTTCATCTTCAAAATGCCGATGAATTTACAAGTCAAATCACTTACAAATGGCAGATTGAGACACACAAATTTCAATTAGTGCAAAGTGAACTAACACATAATCATGAGGCTTCAAAATAATTCCAATATGAATGAATCAACATCTCAGAATTCATTGGACTTTATATCAAATGAAACAACCAAGGCATACATTTTTTTTTTTGGTGTTTTTGTTTTTATTTTTTATTTTTAGTTTATGTTAGGTCGCCATTCTTTGTCTTTGCCATTAATTACTTGCGACCTTGACATTGAACACACTCTTAGACAACTTAAAGCCGAAAGGAATTCTAAATTGCTAAGAGCACACACCACTGAGACCATGGGTGACCATGTGGCTTTGAGATATCACTATCTCCTTACCACTTACACTACCCCGACCTGTCCCCGGCAACGGCGCCAAAAATTGATGTGGTATTTTTGTGACAAAAAATATCAATTATAAAATTGCCACTCGCAATAGGACAAATTCCGTATGATGGGGCTATATTGAGGGTGTCGAAGCTCAAGGACTGCAGGGGTTTTGTTATCAAATTCAAAAGATCAAAATTAACTTAATTAGAAAGAGAATTGATTTGATTTTCTTTAAAACTAAAATGCATGAAAGAATAAGCATTTTAGTTATGAATTTCTGGGATTAATTATGATTAGCCATTGTTGTGCGGATAGAGGTGAAGTCAATATCCTACAGTCTCAAATCCCAGAAATTCATTCTATGCATGTTATAAATAAACAAGAAACTACCTTATTAAAGAATAAGCATAATCTACCTTTGGTTGGCACGGATCGTCGACCTAACCACTAAGATGCGGTATGACCCCGTCTTCCCTAAGTATAAATTATCAAATTCTTTAACAGGATACATACAATCAATGAATAAGTGTAACCCATCTTCGGTCGGCATGAACTGTCTACCTAAACTACACTAAACTAGGGTGTAGTACAATCCGTCTTCCCTAGGAATGGCCTATCAAATCCTATTGATCATATGTCAATTAAACCCATTGTATAACCATCATCGTCATAATCACAGAAAACAATAATGATTTGAGATAAACAAAAGTAAAATACTTTCTAAGACAAGAGAAGAATTTCACAAATATTGATTTTGGAATTTAAGAACAATTGCATTTAACAATTAAGAACAGAATCAAAAGGTAGCAATTCTCATAGTTATACAATCAACATACATAAATTGAAAATCTAGAAATTAAATACAATCAAACCATTGTGCTTGGATAGGGTTACATCAACACCCCTCAATGGGGTTTAGCCGCTCATGATCTTCTAAGCTCCAAAGACAATTTTCTGATATCTAGCTCCGGCAAGCGGTGCGTCTTTTTTTCTAATGCGTAGAGGCCTATTTATAGGGATTGGGAGAACCCTAGAAGCCCTAAGAATGCTAGAAAAATTGTAATTCAGTCTCCCAGTCAGAATGGGAGACCTAGAAAAACTTTCCTTATCAATTTCGGACTCGTTTTGTCTCTGCCACTCATGTGTGCTCAAGCGCACTGTAGCTGCGCTCGAGCGTACTGTAACTATAGCAACGTGCTATAGTATATTTGATACAGTAACCTCGCTACAGTAAATCGCTATAGTAACCCACTACAGTATTTTTGCTATAGTACTTGAAATGCATTTTGAGCCCAAAATCAATGATTTTCTTGTATCTTTATTAAACACATGAAAACACACAAAAAAAAAAATCAAACAAATAACAACACTAAGAAATTAATATATGCAAATTAAGCGGCTTGAATGTGCAACATTCGGCGCTTATCAAGCATGATGAACAAAATTACTACTCAAATTTTCAAACAGGGTCCATGCTTCATCCTCACTCTTCAACATAAATGTCCCCCCCCACATGATGCGTCTACCATTTGTCTATGAGGCTCAGTCAAGCCATCAAAGAAGCTTTGCACAAGCTGCCATTTCGGGACAGTGTGGTGTAGGCATGATCAATGAAGGTCCATCAACCTCTCCCAGGTCCTATGGAATTGCTAACCCTCATATGGGAGATAGTAGTGATAGCTCTCCTAATGTCATTGGTCTTTCCTATGGGAAAATACTTCTTCAGAAATTCTTGTTACAATTCAGCCCAAGAAGTAATGAGGTTGGGTGCTAAAGAACTAAACCAATGTTTTGCTCTTTCCTTGAGGGAGAAAGAAAAGAGACACATCCTTAGATAATCCTCAGTGAATCCAGTCAATTTAATGGTGGAACAGATTGCTAAGAATTCATTGAGGAAGTCATAAGGATTTTCATTGCTAAGCCCTAGGAAAGATTGTAGACTTTGTGTAGTGTTGGGCTTAATCTCATAGTGGACTGCCGTAATGTCCGGCAGCCTGAGACATGTGGGGGAAGTGTGTGTGGTAGGGAGATAGTGATCTCTCAAAGCTACATGGTCGCCCATGGTCTTACTGGTGTGCTCTCTTAGCAATTTAGAATTCCTTCCGGCCCTAAGTTGTCTAAGAGTGTGTTTAATGTCGGGGTCACAAGCAATTAATGGAAAAGACCAAGAACGGCGACCCAACAGAAACTAAAAAGGAAATCACAATAAAATAAAAACTAAAACAAAAAGTAAAATCTCACAAATGGCCCGAAGGAGCTTGAATTTCGGTGCTCCAGTTCCTGGAACCTGGCAAGCTGGCACAGGTGCGCTCGATTGCACTGCCAATGCTAGGCTCAATCGTTGGCTGGCTGGGCTTGAGCACAGGCATGCAGGGGAGTCTTTGCAGCTCTGGACCTATGTCAGAAAAACTCAAAAAAAAAAAAAAAAAAAAACAAACAAACAAACACAAAAACCAAAATTAAAAATTAAAAATCAAAAATAAAGTAAAGCAGAAAATAATTAATCTAAGATTAATCCTTAAAATTTAATAACTAAACTGTTAAGCAATCCCTAGCAATGGTGCCAAAAATTGATGTGGTATTTTTTTAAAGCAAAAATATCAATTATAAAATTAACCACTTGCAATAGGACGAATCCTTGTAGGATAGGGCTATAGAGAGGGTGCCGAACCTCAAGCACTGCAAACGTTTTGTTGTCAAATTCGAAAGATCAAAATTAACTTAATTAAGAAGATGATTGATTTGATTTGTAACTAAAGTGCATGAAATTAAAAGAGAATTAAATATAAGAGAGAGTGTAAGGTATTGACTTCACTTCTATCCGCACAATAATGGTTAATCAGATTTAATCCAGAAATTCATTCTATGCATGTTATAAATAAACAAGAAACTACCTTACTAAAGAATAAGTATAACCCATCTTCGGTTGGTACGGATCATCCACCTAACCACTAAGATGTGGTACGACCCGTCTTCCCTAGTTATGGATTACCTAATTCTTTAATAGGATACATATAATCAATGAATAAACATAACCCATCTTCGGTTGGCACAGATTGTCTACCTAAATTACACTAAACTAGGCTGTAGTACAATTCGTCTTCCCTAAGCATGGCTTATCAAATCATATTAATCATGTGTCAATTAAACCCATTGTATAACCATCATCCCCATACTCACAGAAAATAAGAATGACTTCAGTTCAATATAAGTAAAAGACTTTCTAAGATAATATAAGAATTTCACTAATACATAATTTAAAATTAAGAACAATTGCATTTAATAATTAAGAAAAGAATTAAAATGTAGCAATTCTCATAGTTATACAATCAACATGCATAAACTCATAATCTAGAAATTAAATACAATCAAACCATTGTGCTTAGATAGGGTTACATTAATACCCCACGAAGGGGCTTAGCTGCTCATGACTCTGCTAAGCTAAGCTCCAATGAATTTTTGCTCTAGGAAGCAGTGTGTCTTTCTTCTATGCTTAGAGGCATATTTATAGGGATTAGGAGAACCCTAGAAACCCTAGGAAACTGTTAGTCAGTCTCCCAATCCAAGTGAGAGACTGAAATCCTTTTCCAAGCTGGAGAAACGCATGTTCGCGAATTCTGGAAGCTGTGTGTGCTCTAGCCCAAGGGATGTGTGTTCGAGTGTAGGTGCACTCAAGCTTAGCTGGTGTGCGTGTGAGTGCTAGTGTGCGCTCGATCCTAGGCTGAATGCACTCAAGCACATTCACGCTCGATCTCAAGTGCTGCTACGCTCGATCGAAGTACCAGAGAAGCGTCCAATTTTGCCTTTTAAGCCTGATTTTCAATGGATTTCTTGCATTTGCCAAATAAAACCTGAAACACAAAACAAAACAAAAATCAAACAAATAACAATGCTAAGGAATTAACATATGCAAATTAAGGGGCTTCAATGTACAACATTCGGCGCTTATCAGACAGCACTGAAGGAGTGCCTATGGTTTTCGATTAGGAACCCCGTTAGGACGGGACATGTAACGGGATGTTTCTGTTTCCTCGTCAGAACTCGTGTCAGAATGGGACATGTAACGGGAGGCTACTGGTTCCTCGTCAGAATGCAACAAATGACAAGAGCATTTCTCATCAGGAAGTTGTTAGAACGGGACAAGTGACGAGTGCGAAATTGAAGCCTATGTTTTCTCGTTAGGAACCCGGTCAAGACGAGACATGTAATGGGACCAAAGTTGGACTCCCTGGTTTCCCGTCAACTGAAGCATTATGACTGGCTCGTGACGGGTGTCTAGATCTATTTTTTTACTCTTTACGTCCTAACGAGGCCCGTTATGACGGGAATTGCTCAAAATATCATATTTTTGTCTTCCCGTCCTAATGGGGGAAAATCCCCGTTAACTCGGAAAGAAGTAAAGCTGCAAATCTATAAATACCTTTCTTATTTCTGCAGAACTTTTGTGAACCGCTCCATTTCCATTTATGCTTCTCTGAGCTTGGATTTCCCGGTAAAGAAAGGGCTGCTAGTATCACTCATAGAAGCGATACCCTTCACCGTTTTGTGTACCAAGTAAGGTTGCTAAAAAGCTTCATGCTTTCTCACCTACTTGGGGTTTTTGTTTTTGCTGTTTTCAAACCATATCATACACATCACTCAATCACAAAAAAGTCTACAGAAGGGTCGGTAGGGTGATGCGTTGCATGAAGGTGGTCATGATGGAGACAAGCTGGGATGCTTGTTGTTCTTACAAGTCTAGAGGTCTTCTAGGGAGTGAGTATTGCCTAGTCTGTAACTGTGAATCTTCATATGGTGATTACCTGGGTTTGGTTGCTCCGGAGTGGTTTTTCCCTTAAGGTGCTCAAAGGGTTTTCCACTTCATCAACAAATTCTCGTGTTATGGTTGTGTGAATATTCTTTATTTTTATGTTGGTTTATTTTTAAGCATAGCATTTTATTTTCCTTATATAAATTGATTATGCATTTGATTTGGGGGTAGAACACGATCCTCGTTGTTCTTTCAATACATATACAAGTTTTTTTGGTGTAACTACTAAAAACACTCGGGCTTTAGCTTTTTGGATAATCTTTCCCATTAAATCTAAAACTAGGGGAATATTCCTTATATCTTTGTTCTCTCACAAAGGATTTGGATTCCTTCTTAAAGTTCATGTTCCCACAATGTTAGATATGATTAGCCAATGTACTAAGTTCTATTGACCGCTGATAGATCTCACTCTCAAATATATCTAAGTAATCAACATTTCACATCTGAGTTCACTTACTTCTCAGGATTTAGAGTAAATGTTTAAGACATCGTACACGTACATCAATTGTTGTAACAATATGTACAATTGATGACTCACGTGGTCCTGTTCAATGTATGGCATAACCTTGCTAATACCCCAACATATTAACCTGAAGCCTCCCTACTTTTCACGACCAAGATAAGTCATTTGAGATTTAACATGTTATAGTCTAGATGGAATTCTCAGTTCCATTTATGACTACGAACACAAGCTTTATAAGTTGCAATGATTTTTTGAGTAAGATCTTTTGTGATTCACACACCATCACTTAAATACAATGCATCTTAAGGATCTCACATGCATATAATCGGATAATACACAGTCCATGTATATATGCCATGTAAAAATAAATGTATATGTCTTTTGTAAGATCTTTTGTGATTCACACAGCATCACTTAAATACAATGCATCTTAAGGATCTCACATGCATATAATCGGATAATACACAGTCCATGTATATATGCCATGTAAAAATAAATGTATATGTCTTTTGTTCTATCCAAAAAACTCTATCAATCAATTGGAGTTTTGGACACAATTCCCAACAAGCTCCCACTTGTCCTCAATTCCAATTTGACACTTGTCTACTATCTTTATTCACAAAATGAAACACCCAATGTTTCATTTAGGCAAGTATCTTGTGAACAAGATACTACAAAACTAGTCCTCTCCAGAATCATGCCAAGCTTTATCTCTTGAAAGATTCTCTCTAAGAGATATTTTCTCAGTTAAGATAGTGTTTGCATCTCATTCGAGATACCCAACACTCTTTGGTCTGTGGTCGAGTTAATCAACTTGTATTGTTGTTCTCATAACTCCCACCTTTATTGTTTGTAAAACAAACTCATTTTGATAGCCTATCAATAATCTAAGCATATCTTGGGTTCTTGCTATTGATAGTATTCCTATATCATCCAAGATGATTTAGGAAATACTTCTAATTGATATATGAAATATATTAAATTGGACCACGTGAGTTGTTATTCTATAAAGTATTGCTAATTGGGTAACTTGAACTCACGACAACTTATGGCATTGACTCTAAATCTTGAGAGGAATGTGTATTTAAATGTGAAAGTGTAGATCATTTTGATACATTTAGGACCAAGATCTTTCATGGTCAAAATCTTAGTATGTTGGGTGATGATATGTAGCATTGTGAGAATACTACTCCTCATGATGGAATTCATAATTTTATTTTTATTGGAAATAAAATAGATATTTATATCCATTTGAGATAGATTTAAGAGCATTCCCAATGGAGGAGTTAAATTGTACTTTTATCTAAAATGACTAAGTATATTTGTAAAACACCCCCCACATTGGATTAACAAAAAAAAAATGCAAAATAGATATCTTATTAGATTAGCAAAAAAAAAATACTATATGTAGCGGCACTTTTTTCATGAGCCATTTTATTTTTTTTATTGTTTTTCTCACCTGTTTTTCCTTTTTCCACAATTTTCTCCTGCTATTTCTTTTCCACATCTCTCTTTTTCCAAAATTTCCTCCTACTATTTTTCTCCCCACATCTCTTTTTTCCCAAAAGTTAACAAATAGAATATTTAGGAAAAATACAATCCTTATAAAAAAAATAAAAATAATATTTAAATGATATAAATAAAAATATAGCTAATCGGATGTAGGAGGCATTTAAAAATTTATTAGCTAAACTAGATAAAGTGAGTTTTGAGGAGTCCTTTTGCATAAAAAATTGGCTCCTCCATTGGGAATGCTCTAATAGAAATTAGTTATTCTGAATGTGAGGCCTCAATATTTTAGTAAAGAGATACTAAAATAAAATATATTTAATGAATATGATTTCAAGAGTATAATAATAATTAAGAGATTAAGGCCCCGTTTGGTTTGCGAAATAAACCCTTGGATAGGACTAGCTAACATTAGGCATAGCTAGTCCTTTGTTTGGTAACACTCTATTCATGGGAATAGTCTATTCTCATGGGACTACTAATTTCATACACACAGAGTTAGCTAAGCCACTCAAAAATGAGTAGCTTAGCTAATCCTTTCCTGCGGGATTAAATTAATTGTGTAAATTGCCACAAAAAACTCACTTATGGGATTAAATTCCGTTCTCTCTCTGATTCTTCTATATTTCTCTCTCTCTCTCTCTCTCTCTCTCAACATATATATATATATATATATATCTCCGTTTCTTTTTTCTCCGTTTCTATATTTCGCTCTCTCTTTTTCTATCTCTCTTTCTATTTTCTCTCTGATTCTTCTGGTACAGTTTTTCTGCAAGTGCAATAATTTTTTTTTCTTCTCTATGCTGTCTCCCTTCTCTATACCATTTCTCAGTTTTTTTTTTTTATATATATATTTCTTTTGATTCTTTGTACCATTTCTCTATGATTTTACCCTCTCCGTTTCTCTGTCTTTTTATTTATGTACCTTTTTTTTTAATTCTGTTTCTCCGTATCTCTTTTTTCTCAATTTTTTTTTTCTCTGACGGAGAAACAGAATCTGCAAGGTTTTTATAAAATACAAATATATAATCTGTTCTTTGATTTCTTTTGATTCTCTGTACATTCTCCAGCTATATTTTTTTGATTTCAAGATTGAGTTTGATTTTGTTTTCTCCAACTATATTTTTTTTTATATAAATAATTTTGTAGCATAATTGCAAAAAAAAAAAAAAAAAGCCACATACCTAACATAATTAAAAATGAAAAAAAAAAAAAAAAAAAAAAGTTATAGTAAAGTTGTTTATGTTTAAGAAAAAAAGAGAATGAAAGTCCTTAATAATATAAACTCTATTTGTATTATAAGGGTATTTTAGAAAATTTGATCACAATATGATTCTATTCACCAACATATTGTATTGTATCAAGCGAAGGAATATGATTAGCTAGTCTATTCCAGCGTTACAACCAAACAAAGGAATAGGAATAGATAATCTATTCAACACTCTTCTATTCCCAGTAGTAACTAATCCTTTTCCAATGGACTAGACATTTCGCGAATCAAACGAGGCCTAAATTGGTGACTCAAGGATTAAGAGATAGTGAAATAAAAGTAACAGTAAATTTCTAATTGACTTTAATTTTTCAATATGGATATCTAATGGAGGGGTCAAATGCAATTAAAAGAAGTCAATGGAGCTTTTGATTAATCAAAATAAATACTAAAATGCAATCACAACTTTTTTAGTAGAATAAGTTGTAATTAATGGTAACATAGATGATGCGTGTCCTAAATCCATTGTAACTAGAGTGTATTTTTCTTTTGAGTCTCTCCTCAAGCTAATAATTACCCATAATGGCTCCTAACGATCTTCAAAGATCTTCAAAGCAAACCATAGCCGCCACATAAAATCCCTTAACCGTTTTTGAGTTGCACACCATCAAGTTATGCAATGGTTCGACCTTGCCGTTTTTTTTTTTTTTTTTTTTGCTACAATTTATGTGATTGATTCACACATGAATTCCCAACAGTTATTGTGTATCAGGTAGTACGCTGGTGAGGTGGTAAAAAGGTGGTACATAATTGTCCTTTTAAAAGATGAAGATAATTTTTTTTCAACTTTTGGACAAAAACTTTATTTTTAAACTTTTGTTTTGGCCATTTTTAGGCTTTTTAGATCCTTAAAAGCGCTTTTAATTTTTTTAACCAAACCAATATATTTTTCTTTAAATGGACTTTTTTAGTATTAAAAGCATTTATAGGCTCCTTAAGCGCAATCACAAACACCCTAAGTGAATATTTAAAATGGAGATTATCCATTTCCCTGCCATGCGGCCTTCCTTGTCTCTTAGTCTGAGAGTGGGCCGACAAATTGAGCCCAGATGATTGGGGTTTTGTGGATCTCAATATCCCTATTCTGTTCTGGCCCAATTTGGTTGGATATTTGTAAATCAAAGTTGATTTTTTTTTTTTTTTTTTTTTCTTCGAGCGTAAACTTAGATTTAAAGCAAATTTACAGTTTAAATTATATTTCAAAAACAAAAACACAGTATATATATATATATATATATATATATATATATATATATATATGACACAAAATTGTTAGATCTAATGTAGATGTTGGGTGGTAAGGTGGTAGGCATTTATTGAATGAAGCCCGTGCCGAGATCTGGTTGGGAATATGATCTTCTCCAGTCCATAATGAATTGGAAACTATCCAGTTAATGGCTGAGATTTCCTTTTAGAAATCCTAGAGCCACAAATAGAACACCTGTCTCACTACAAAAAAATAATAAAAAAATTAATGTTTTAGATTAAAAAAATTAATTAATTAATTAATAAAAGAATAAGGGGTGGCTGGCCACCCCATTTTGGCCATAGCAGGTGGCCAGACCACCACATTTTAGATGGGGGTGGCATGAGAGCCACCCCAAGGGCCGGCCAGGGGTGGCCGGACCACCCCATGGCCCTTGGGGGGTGGTCTGGCCACCCCTAAACCCAGATCTAAAAACAAAAAAAAAAAATTCTTTTCACCCTTGGGGGTGGTTGGACCACCTCCAAGGACCAAACAAATTTTTTTTTTCCTTTTAGATCTGGCCCTTGGAGGTGGTCCAGATCTTTTCTTCAACTACAAAAAAAAATGAAATTCTTTTCTTCTCTAAAAAAACAAATAAATAAATCAAGGGAGAAACTATTACTATTCCCACAATGAAAATATTTTGAGAACCAAGTACTATTTTTCTTTGTAACATGTAAATATCAATATATTAAATTAAAAATTTTATAAAAAATTATAAAATAAAGGTATAAAGAATTTTATAAAAATTTTGGGAGGTATGGTCCCCTACTTTTGACAAGTGTCTTCCACCATTGTAGTTGTGGGAATAGCAAAAGCCATAAATTAATCTTAAAAGGAGTTATTTAATTATTTTTCAAAGTGTGCACCTCACTTTATTTGTTAAAGTTCAAACAACTAAATTCTAAATTACTTACCGAAGGTGTGCATAAGGTTACTAAGGAAATGCTTAATAGCTATTTTTTTTGTTCATCAACTATAAAGAATTCATGATCCTCTCTCACCAACTCTTCATCAATTATTTAATTCACAATGAAATAGTACCAATGGATTGGAGATCATGTTTCACAAAGTGGGTCAATATTATTATTATTTTTAATAATTTTTTTTATTTGAAGCCAAAAGACACTAAAAATAAAAAATAAAAATAAAAGAAAGAAAGAAACTGGCGATGATTTCCAGTACTTGTCCCCCCACTAATGTAGAAGGAATTGCCAAAGCAGGCGCTTCCCTTTATTTTTTGACGTACGAATATAATTTTAAATTACTTAGGAATTGTGGGCTTTTTTTTTAAAAAAAAAAAATTCAATAAGGAAAGCGTTAGAGGGACATTATTTCAACTCCTGATTCAAAAAGAAGAAAAAGTGGACGATCTTATAAACGAAGGAATGGGCTCCTTAACAACATACCAAAAATAAATTAAAACAATGCGAAACAATTATAAATTGTAGAAAATAGGTTGAATAGGTAATCCCTCTCAAGAGGTCGTAGAAAGCGGTTACAAAAACTAAAAGGAAAGGGTGTTCTCAACTTTACAAGATCTCACTCTTATAAAACCATATCAGAGCCTTCTGATGCATCTATGTTGTTGGCCAAGAAAAAAACAAAATAAACAAACATGTGGTGGTGCATGAAGGTAGCATTAGTGGATCTCATACGAGTCGGGAGGGGACAAATGACTTTCCTGAAAACGTCTTTTTGAGCCTTATACATCTTCTCATATTTATTAATTTATAATTATCATAGTATTTATTATTGTGATAAATAAGTCTACAAGTGGATAAGAATTCTTTCCATTTGATTTGATATGTAAATTAAGGATCCTTGTCTTGAAATTATACCTCAAAAGACAAATAACCCTTCTTTTTGTTTTGTCATATTTAATATATAGTTAAATTATAACATCACTAAAATGCTAAGTCAGCTTTACCATGATGGACCACCTTTTCAACAATCTCAAGGATCATTGTTCTTTGTTATCAAGTTTCTACTTTTGATCAGCTTTTCTTTTCTTGGTTTAATCGAATGTTTCAATTGGGTTTGATTCTTAAAGGAACAACTTATATATCTAGGTTGTCCCAATTCAATAGGGCAATTTTTTTTTTTTTTTTTCCACTATCTGAACACATTATATGTTCTGATGTAGTGCTTGCAAATGGTCTTTTGTGAAAGAGCAATGCTTGGTAGATGTCAACCGTCCTTGATATGCACGTGTACGAGAATACATCAATGTGGCTCCTCATTTACCCATACTTATAGGTGATTTTTAAAATTGTTATTAGATTAAAATTTAAATAAAAATTTATTTCAAATTAAATAACAATTTTAGAAGGCATTTATTTATGAGTGTAGAAAAGTAGGTATAAAAAAATGGAATCGGATCCTCTCCAGTCCAAAATGGACTAGAGAGTATCCAGTTAATGGTTAGGATTTCTTCTCCAAAATTCTAAGGTCACAAATGAGATACGTGTCCTATTAATAAAAAAAATTATTCAAGATTTAAACAATAAATAAAAAATAAATTAATAAAAAAAAACAATAGGTAGCTGGCCACCCCATTTTGGCCATAGGGGGTGGTTGGCAACCCCCATTTTAGCTAGGGGGCCACCCCCAAGGGCTAGCCAAGGATGGCCGAACCACCCCCATGGCCTATGAGAGTGGTTCGGCCACCTCTGGCTGGCCATTGGGACTGGCTCCTAACTAAAATGGGGGTGGCCCGAGATGTGGTTGCCAACCACCCCTTGTTTTTTTTTTTTTTATTAATTTATTTTGCTTTTCTTTTTTTTTAATCCTAAATAATATTTTACTATTTTTTTTAGTAGTGGAACACGTGTCCCATTTTAGCCTGAAGAGGATGGAGATCCAAAAAAGTGAAAGTGTCTATAAGCATTATTCTAAAGCCCTTAATTGGTTGGTTTGCACCTTGTACACCTAAGGAAAGTGTTTATTTATTTATTTATTTTTTTTTTTTTTTGGGGGGGGGGGGGGGGGGGGGGGGGGGAGATCCTCTCAAATCTTGGTCCTTATGAAATTATAATTGTTTTCCTCATCCGGTTCTTTGCTCATTCCCCCAATTTTCAAAACCCCAATTTTCAAAATTATCATTGAATTTATGAGTCCATGTGTGAAATCCACATAAACTCTACACATCTGAGAGTAATTTTAAAAATTGAGAAAATAAGAGAACAACCGAAAGAAAAATATATCATGCACTATAAGGTGGTGTAATGAATTGAAAAATATCATCACTAAAATGCTTATATATAATAGCCATTTTGTTCATCCCTAAAAAAAAAAAAAAAAAAAAAAATCTTTTCACCAACTCTTCGTTTGATGTTTTGTAATTTTCTGAACAATCATTTTAAGTAGCAACTTTCCAGCATCATATGAAGCTCCAATCTTCCGGAATCATGAAAAGTAATACGTATCTTTCCTTCTAACAAATCCTATATATAATTTATTAATTACACTTCATTTTTCTTTTTTAAATTGATTTCTCGAACTTATTTTAAATTTGCTGAGTCCTTCCTCCAAAAATTTTTTTTTTAAAAAAAAATGAAAGATGGCCAAATCTACAAATAAATAAATAAATAAATAAAAGAAGTTTATTTGGTAACAATAATTGTTCATCCTTTTATCCGCATCTCTGCTCTGTGCATAAGAACGACTGAACAGGATCATAAAACACACATTTTATTTTGTCAAGATGGTGACATGCCCCATTTATATATATATATAAATCATGTAAAGAGCTTTTCCCTTGACTTTGAAAGGGATTGCAAGAAGATGGTTCAATAGCTTACCGCCGTGGTCCATCGAGTTGGTAAGAACTTTTTGTCTCATTTTACTTTGTCAAGATGGTGACTTGCCCCATATATATATATATATATATATATATATATATATATATAATCATGTGCAGAGCTTTTCCCTTGACTTTGAAAGGGATTGCAAGAAGATGGTTCAATAGCTTACCACCGTGGTCCATCGAGTTGGTAAGAACTTTTTGTCTCATTTTATTGCTAACCGCAGTCGGCAAAAGCTGGTGGGTAGAACTCACCCTTAAAAATTAACTTACAAGGAAAGGGTGTCCAAGAGCTTATATATACATGGTTAAAATTAGACTTAAACCATGTGAAACACTAGGATCATAACATACCATCACGCTTCCGTAGCCAACGTCCACGACTGCCCACTCTATTGACACTCACCCGATGATAGCCTTTTCTCTTTTGGCAGCTCCACTCACCTATCAATACTTTAATCTAGCCCATAAGTCGCCCCCTTCTTGACTCGAACCCCTCGACATGGTGGCTAGTTCTGATACCAAATGATACAAACCTTGGGTAGAACTCACCATTGAAAGCCGGCTTACAAGGGAAGGGTATCCAAGAGCTTATATGCACATGGTTAAGATTAGGCTTAAGCCATGTGGGACACTATGATCGTAACATATTTGCTCACTGTTAAACAAGAAGAGCGATAATCATTGAAAGATTTCATGGCCTGGTTTGTTAAGATCCTAGTGTCCAGTTAAGTATAATCTTGATCATGAGTATATAAGCTCTTGGGCACTCTTCTCTTGCAAGCCAATTTTCAAGGGTAAGTTTTACCCAAAGTTTATATCATTTGGTATTAGAGTTAGCCACCATGTCGAGGGGTTCGACTTACAAATGGGGTGATCTATGGGCTAGATTAAAATACTAATGGGTGAGTGGAGCCACCAAAAGAGAGGGGCTGCCTTCGGGTCAGTTTCAGTAGAGTGGGCCACCATGGACGTCGACCATGGAAGCATGGTGGTATGTTATGATCCTAGTGTCCCATGTTATGAACCTAAGTTCGCAACGGGATAAATTAGGTTCTAAGGGAATCTAAACCTTAGATTCTAATGGAACTTAGACCTTTCAAACACAAAGTTTGGGATTAATTATTTTCATCCTTTTATTCATATAATAACTCCTTTAAATTAAGGATTCGCATATTACATAAGAAAGCTAGGGCTGAGTCAGTAGCTCTTATTGAAATATAAACTAGGGTTGAGTCATCATGAGACTCTTATTGAAATAATATCATAACCCTAATACAGCTAGGGTTAGCCATCTTATGCTAAAATAATATAAACTTAATACATAAACTTAATATGGAAAGGCCAGTAACATTCTTTCCTGAAAGAACAACGAAGATTGTGTTCTACCTCCAAATTGTCAAATGAACAAAATATGGAACTAGGTCATTTAACAAACACATAACATGCACAGCGGAATTAACACAATCTAGAAAGCATAAGGGATTTATATGAAGAAAATAAAATGCTATGCTTAAGATTAAACCAACACAAAAATAAAGAACATTTACACAACCACAACACAAGATTTTGTTGAAGAAGTGGAAAACCCTTTGAGCACCTCAAGGGAAAAACCACTCCCGGGAAGCCAAACCCAGGAAATCACTATATGAAGATTCACAGTTACAGACTAGACAATACTCACTCCCTAGAGGACCTCTACACCTGTAAGAACAACAAACATTCCAGCTTGTCTCCATCGTGACCACCTTCATGCAGTGCATCTCCTTACCAACCCTTCGGTAGACTTCTTTGCAATTGAGTGATGTGTATGGTGTGGTTTGAAAATAGCAAAAACAAAAGCCCAAGTAGGTGAGAAAGCACAAAACTTTTTACGCAGCCTTACTTGGTACACGAAACGGTGAAGTGTATCACTTCCATGAGTGATAGTAGCAACCCTTTCTTTACCAGGCATCTCCAAGCTCAGAGGAGTATAAATAAAAATTGAGAGGTTCAAAGAGTTCTGCAAAAAATGAGACAACTATTTATAGATTTGAAATTTTACTTCTTTCCGTCTTAACGGGGATTTTTCCGTTCTAATGGAAAGGTAAAAATCTGATATTTTGAGTCATTTCCGTCATAACGGGGGTTAATCCTCGTTAGGACGTGTTGTGACAAATACTACGTAAATTAATAGGCAAATATTCGCTATCTTTACTCGTAAGTGCACAAGATTAAACGATAGTATAGCAGGTAAATACGAAATCATTCCAACGAGGATTGGTAAATTATACTTAGAAGTAATTTCCTATTTAATTAACGGGTTTAAATCAATTGTCACAAATTGAATTAAACTAAACAAATAAAAGAAATACAAAAACTAAAAAGGATTAGGGTTTTGAAATCCACCGCTAACCATACTCAAATAATACTAACAATATGACAATATTCCAATTATCTCTAGATATCCAATGTTTGTCAACCTAAGGGCACAGTATCTCCTTAAGCTATTGATTTTTCTAAGCAACGAACTAGGCATGGTATCTACTCTAGTTCTTTTTTGCCCCACTAGGCTTAGCATGGTATCTACAAAGTTGTTCTCTAAGGAATCATAGATCTATGGAAATCGACAATCACACAAGGCCTAGGACATGAAAACCCAAGAACCTGTGATGGGGTTTTTTTGTCACTTTATTGAGCCCATGACTCGGTCATCTAAATTGACTTAAATAACATAAATCCAAACAGATGCATATGGTAGCCAGGCACACACACATATGAAGAATTCAAGTAAATAGGAATTAATCAAATTCAACACCCAAAACATAATTGTAGCAAAGGCACCAATACTGAAACCCTAAAGAGACATGATTATTGCTTCAAACTAGCCCTAATTAAAATACTAACTACATAACAAAAATAAAAGGGGAAGAGAAAGAAAAACCCAAAACTCTTTTTGATCTAGCCTTTAGTTCTTTTCTAGAGCTTGTGTCTGCTTCTCCACACATTTTCGTAGAGGCTTAGAGGTCTATTTATAGGCTTATGAAAACATAGAAGCCCTAGAAAACCTAATAAACTCGAAGGATTATTTCATAGTACAAGTAGGACTTTGAAAACCAAATTTGGGTTGAAAAATGAGCCTTGGCCACATCTGATTTTTCTTCAGCGCACGAGTGTGCTCTATCCCAGGTGCTCTGTGATCGAGCATAAACCTCCGCTCGATCCTTGGCCGTGTTCGCTCAAGCGCTGATGCGCTCGAGCCTTCTTCTTATGCGCGCGCGCAGCTGCTGCGCTCGATCCTTGCTCACTGGCGCTCAAGCGCTGATGCACTCGAGCCTAGTCTTCATGTGCTCGATCTCAACCTCCAGATTTTCCCAAAAATGCCCTTTAAGTCTGAAATTTCCATAAATGCTTCATTTTCTTCATAAACCGATAAAAAAGACATAAAAGACAAAAAGGAAACAAAACATCAAATAATAGCTAAACTAAAAGCCTAACATATGTAAATTAAGGGCTAAAATATAACTATTTTAGCACTTATCACACCCCCAAACTTACATATTGCTAGTACTTTAGCAATACAAAACTGAAAATAAATGAAAAACAACAAGATAAATCCATCTTTCGTGGGATGTACGATTGCATTTAGCTTATGCAACAAGCCTTTTAAACCCCTAGGCATCCTTAGTTGAATGAGTAAAGTCTCGTGAGGGTTTTATAGAAATGTTACACACAAACATTGTGCAAAATTTATGTTATCCCAAAGGTTGAAGTATCACTTAAAACACTGATTTTCATTCATTACCAAGCTTTAAAAGATTAACTCCATCTTGACAATGAATTGGAATTCCAAAGTCTAATCCCTTACAAAAGACAAGCTAAGGCATCACAAGTTCAATTTAGTATAAAGTGAACTAACACATAACTATGAGGCTTCCAAATTCTTTCCAATGTGCAATGACTCACTACCTCAAAGTTCACTAGGACTCACAATGAATTGGAATTCCAAAGTCTAATCACTTACAAAAGACAAGCTAAGGCATCATAGTTCAATTTAGTGTAAAGTGAACTAACACATAACTATGAGGCTTCCAAATTCTTTCCAATGTGCAATGACTCACTACCTCAAAGTTCTCTGGGACTCCCATTGGAATGAATAACCAAGGCATAACTTTATTTTCTTTTCTTTTCTTTTCTTTTCAGGCTCTACAATGCTTAGTTCCCTTAAGCTTTATAATTGACCCATGTAACGAGTGTTGGGACAATGACTCCCAAACTAGATGGCTTTAGGGCAATAGGTATAAAGGTACACCCCTAAGGACTTACTAACTCGAGTCAGAAATGCTACGAAACCAAACTAGCCATAATATTAATCATTTTAAAATTTTCACCTTTTGTCGTGAATACTCATTGCTTAAATGTGGCAAGAGGTCCAGTTACTTAGCAAAAATCTCACAATGATCAATTTTTTTTTCTTTTTCTTTACACTGTTTTGTTCTTTATATATATATATATATGCTAAAGTATCCATCCAATAAGTCAGTCAGCTTCACCCAAGACATTGAGACATGAACAATCAGATTAAAATGTCATACCCCACAAACTAAGTGCTAATGTGCTTGTGATAATTTAAAATCAAAACAATTGAATTCTGAAATGTCAAAAGTAAGTAACCAGACTTCGAATTCTCGCCATCAGATCATGTGTTCAACATTTTAAGCTCAGAAATGAAATCCAAACCAGAATTTTCTAGATCGACCAAAATCTCAGGAATATCATGAATATGCATTTTTTTTTTTTCAAAATTTTTACAAAAAAAAAAAAAAAAAAAAATTTCAAAAAATTTTAGACAAAGTGTGTGTGTGTTCCTCATACTCCCAAACTTGAATTACACATTGTCTTCAATGTGTAGAAAAACGTGGAAAGATCTTACCAGGGATACGAGAAAACTGGTTGGACAAAGATATGGCTCGTAGCATACCCCCAAACTTGAATGTAGAAACACTTGTCATGGATGGGGTGCCTCCCAAGAGCATCAAGTTTATCGTCTTTAGTCGGACTGTTGATAGTAGCTTCAATGTTACTATTCTATGTGAGATGCTAGTTTGAATAGGTATGGCTCATAGCATACCCTCAAACTTGCAACAACACTTGTCCCTAAAACAAATAAATACTCCAACCAACTACCAGTCAAGTGCAACACATTGTTGTAAAAATATAATCAAAGAATAAAAATTGAACAACAATGGAGATAATAAAACCTGGAATGAGATCATGGATCTTGGCCTAATGGAGGGCTCAAGTGCGTAGGGCCGGTATCATATGGATAAATTGTGAGATTGACGACCCTGCATGAAAAAGAAACCAATCAGATTCAAAATTTTCAGCAGCTTCAATACTGCTACCTTGAGGTGCTCTCGATCGCAGATGACATGCAATCGATCGCATTGGTACGCCCGATTCCTCTGATTGGGTTTTAAGTCTCACTCCCGCAAAACAGAAATAGTCTGATAGTGGTGCGCTCAATCGTAGAGGACATGCGCTCGATCGAACTGCTGCAGATCAGAAACAGACTGAAAAAAAAACAAAAAACAGAAAACAGAAAAGGTTAGTAAAAAAATTAAATAAAACCAAAATGGAAATCAATTAAATAAAAATAATAGAAATAGAAAATAAAATAAAACAGAAAACAAAAACAGATTAGAAAAAGAAAAAAAAAATTAAAAAAGCAAACTCAACATAACAGCGGCTTGTACTACTATCAGTACTGCTGTTGCTCGATCGCACAATTGCGCTTGATCTCCCTGGAATGGGCGCTCGAGCGCACTGTTGCAGCTCCAACTCATGAAGGACTCACAGCAGCATCAGTACTGCTGTGTGGCAGTGATGATCACACTACCGCATAAAATATCAGAATTGTGGACAGAAGCATAAACGAAAAAAAAAAAAAAACACTAAAGGAAATAAAAAAAAAAATCTAAACATAATTTAACACAATTCCCAGCAACGGTGCCAAAAACTTGTTGTGACAAATACCTACCTAAGTTAATAGGCAAATATTCGCTACGTTTTACTCGCAAGTGCACAAGATCAAATGAGAGTATAGCAGACAAATACGAGACCATTCCCACTTCCTATTTAATTAACGGGTTTAAATCAATTGTCACAGATTGAATTAAACTAAACAAATAGAAGAAATACTAAAAAAAAAAAGGATTAGGGTTTTGAAATCTACTGCTAACCATACTCAAATAAGACTAACAATATGTCAATATTCCAATTATCTCTAGATATCCAATGTTTGTCAACCTAAGGGCATGGTATCTACTCCTTAAGCTAAAATTTCCCTAAGTAACGAACTAGGCATGGTATCTACTCTAGTTCTTTTCTTCCCCACAGGGCTTAGCAGGGTCTCTACTAAGTTGTTCTTTAAGGAAGCATAGATCTACGGAAATTGACAATCACACAAGGCCTAGGGCATGGTATCTACTCCCAGTTCCCCATGTTGATTAACCCAAGAACCTGTGATAAGGTTCTTTTGTCACTTTATTAAGCTGAGGACTCGGTCATCCAAATTGATTTAAATAACATAAATCCAAACACATGCATATGGTAATCAAAAACACACATATGAAGAATTCAAGTAAACATGAATTAATCAAATTAAACACCCAAAAGATAATTGTTGCAAAGGCGCCAATATTGCAACCCTAAAGAGACATGATTAGGGCTTCAAACTAGCTCTAATTAAAATACTAACTACTTAACAAAAATAAAAGGGGAAGAGAAGAAAAACCCAAACTCTTCTTGATCTGGCCTTCAGTTCTTTTCTAGAGCTTGTGTCTGCTTCTCTACACTTTTTTCTAGAGGGTTGGAGGTCTATTTATAGGCTTAGGAAAACATAAAAGCCCTACAAAACCTAATAAACTTGGAGGTTTATTTCCTAGTACAAGTAGGACTTTTAAAACCAAATTTGTGTTAAAAAAGTAGTCTTGGCAGCATTTGATTTTTCTCTAGCGCACGAGTGCACTCAATCCCAGATGCGCTGTGCTTGAGCGCAAGCCTGCGCTTGATCCTTGCCCGTGTGCACTCGAGCCTTCTTCTTTTGCGCATGCGCACAACTGCTGCACTCGCTCCTTGCTCACTGGTGCTCAAGCGCTGATGCGCTCGAGCCTAGTCTTCATATTCTCGATCTTAACCTCCAAATTTTCTCAAAAATGCCCTTTAAGTCCGAAGTTTTCAGAAATGCTTCATTTTCTTCAAAAACCTATAAAAAGACATAAAACACAAAAAAGAAACAAAATATCAAATAATAACTAAACTAAGAGCCTAACATATGTAAATTAAGGAGCTAAAATATGACTATTTTAGCACTTATTAGGACGCAAAGAGTAAAAAGTATATCTAAATGCCCGTCACGAGCCCGTCATGACGCACTAGCTGACGGGAAACCAAGGAGTCCAACTTTGGTCCCGTTACATGTCCTGTCCTGACGAGCTTCCTGCCGAGAAATGCTCTCGTCACTTGTCCCATCCTGATGAGCTTCTGACGAGGAATGCTCGTCACTTTTCCCGTTCTGACTAGCTTCTGACGTGAAATGCTCTCGTCACTTGTCCCGTTCTAACGAGGAACTAGTAGCCTCTCGTTACTTGTCCCGTTTTGACGGGGTTGACAGGAAACTAGATAGCACTCCTTCAATCTCGTTCTGACGTCCCATCCAACGGGAAAGGCAAAGAACTCTAACAAACATCCAAGCTTCACCCCAACAATTGGGGAAGAGGGAAAAAATACAAACAAATGTTTTGATCATTAAAGAAGGCCAAACTAAACCTAACACTTCCCTCTTGAGAATGGACCTTGTCCTCAAGGTCAAATCTTCCATATCTGATCCAGCACATTTAAACTATGGACAACATTTTTTTTTTTTTCTTTTTACGTCTTCTACTAAAACAGACATAAAAGACACACCTTTTTTTTTCTTCTTTCCAAAGAACCCCAAAGGAGTCTCCTTGGAACTGGTATGAGGAGAGGATGATCGGAACGACATGATTGTGTACAGGAATTGTGAGACAAAAGATATCGGTGGCGCTGTGAGGTTGTGGTGCGGCGAGTTCCGGATTGGCGGCTGTAGAAGTCGGTGCGTGATTGTGGCGGTTGAACGGAACTACGGTAGCAATTGGGAACTTGGTGGCTGCGTTGCGATTTGTGACTGTACGGAGTTGACTGGCTGTGTTGACAACGCAGGCTGGGGCAACAGCGATGTGAGGCGGTGTGGGTTTGTTTAGTGGGTTTTGGTCGGGAGGTTCTTTTTCTTTGGACTTGGGGTGAGATTTTGGGAGATGGTTGTGATTGTGGGTTTTCTAGTGGAGAAGGGTGTGGGTACGATACTGCTTGTGACTTTGATGGTAGTGGAGATTGAGAAGCAATTAGCCTGTCCATCTTGGAGAGAAGGGTAGCAATTAGCTTTCGAACTCACCATCCATTGCAGAATTCAATTTTGCCAATTTTTTCTCTAAACAATCAAGCCTTTGATCCAAATTGGAAGATGGTGGTGTTGCCATTGTTGGTTCTGATACCAGTTGTTACGAACCTAAGTTCACAATGAGATAAATCAGGTTCTAAGGGAACCTAGACCTTTCGAACACATGGTTTCGGATTAATTCTTTTCGTCCTTTTATTCATATAATAACTCCTTTAAATAGAGGATTTATTACATATTACATAAGAGAGCTAGGGCTGAGTCAGCAGCTCTTATTGAAATATAAGCTAGGGTTGAGTCATCATAAGACTCTTATTGAAATAATATCATAACTCTAATACGGCAAGGGTTAGTCGTATTATGCTAAAATAATATAAACTTAATACATAAACCTAATATGGAAAGGCATGTAACATCCCACATGGGTTAAGTCTAATCTTGATCGTGTGTATTTAAGGTCTTGGGCACCCTTCCCTTGCAAGCCGATTTTCAAGGGTGAGTTCTACCCAAGGTTTGTATCATTTAAAGTCATTATTATCGATATATTTATGTTATTAATTGTGGGGTTCCATCAACGTGGTATCAGAGCTATGTCTACCAACAAAGATCGTATTGAGAAACAAGAAGTCGAGGTCCTAGAGATGAAGAAAGCAATGCAAAAGGTGGTTACAAAGTCAAAAATGAAGAAGTCGTTCCGTGAACTTAGGGAATTAATTTCCCAAACTTACTCCTCACTAGGGCTGGCAAACCGGCTCTGCAGGTCGACCCGTTTATGACCCACGGTGACCTACGACCCGTTTAAGGTGCACCCAAACATGACCCAATTAGTTAACGGGTCGGCCCCACCTAACATGACACGACACAGCAATTTTTGCGGGTCACCCGACACAACTTGTAAGACCCATTTAACTTAAACGTTTTTTTTTTTTAATTGAAATAATAATAGCTTTAGCAATTATTTCTTGAAATTAAACTCCTAGGAGACTATCACCAAATCACTTAATAGTTAATAGGCTTAATTGTCTAATTAAATAACAAAAAAAAAAAAAAACTACATCATCATTACAATTTGCAAATTTACAAATACAAATTGGGTTCCTATTTTGCCCAATTTACAAGCTACATCATTTGGATATGTACAAAGAAGTTCATCAAAATGGGTCCAAATTGTTGAGGTCTTCAGGCTTCTTCTAGACCTTTTTCTTCTTCATCAGATTCGTATGAATAGAAGGATCTTCTATTGTATTTATTTCAACCACATCGTCATCAAATACAACCGAATCTTCGTTAATCACCTACACACATAATCGTTAGTAAGTTAGTTACAGATAAGTTCAAGACTTCAAGTAAGAATCAGATTAGATTCTTACTGTCTCTCACATGTAATCACACTTACTATCTCTCACATTTGGTTTCTACCCAAAAGAACAGAAAAAATAAAATAAAAATAAAAAAATAAAAAATAAAAAATAAAAAATGTTACAGTTTTAGGAGTTGTTGTGAAAGTCCTAAAATGTCTCTCCCTTGTTTGTTTGTTTGCAGGAAAATGGCTATCACTGGGTTTTTCTCTCTTCTTTCTTTACGAGGTTCTCATTTCTCAATCAAACACATATAATGCAAGAAAATAGAAAACAACCCAAAATTTGTGTGGTCCAAATCATATTTCACTTAGGCCACCATACATAAAGATTTCACTAAATGAAATATGCATTATTTAGTTTGCTCAACATTTTTTCTAGAGAATAATTATATTAAATTATGAAGCCAAACATTTTTCTACAAGTAAAATGATTTTATTACGAAAAAGAAAGACACTCATATACATAGAAGCATATTGAAGCTGCTCCTAAAAATTACAATCTGGAATTCAGAAGATTAAAAAAATCCAAAGACATGGAATGGAATTACTAACCCAAACATGAAACCATAAAATGCAACAAATTGTCAACATCTTCATAGTTGATAAATATTGGAAAGAACTTGAAGGACAAAACCCAAATGCACAAAGGATAAATGTAAAAGGTGCATTTAGGTTTATGTTTCATTGTTTTTTCAGGTAAAAAAAAAAAAAAAAAAAAAAAAAACATAAACGGGTCTGGCGGGTCACCTACTACACAAACCGTTAAGAGCAACATAAATGAGTCGACCTGTTTACAACCCAAACCCGTTTAAGGTAAACCTAAACCCACTAATTTCGTGTCGGGTTGTCGGGTCGTGTCAAAATTGCTAGCCCTACTCCTCACATAAGGACAACAATGATCATGGGTCAACATCTAATTCGCCGAAAGAGAGCTCTGGCAACTTGAGTGGGCCCAAGGTGACAAGTGGAGAGAACCATCCAAATATGCCGCGCAAAAGCAAGTTGAATTTTCCTCAATATGCGGGGGATGATCCCACTATTTGGTTGGATCGGGTAGTGCAGTATTTTGACAACCAACAAACACGTGCTGATCAAAAGGTGACATTGGCCGCCTTTCACTTAGAAGAGGAAGCCAACCAATGGTGGCAATGGATGAAGGAGGTATATAAGGAGGAGAACCTTGCAATCACTTGGGAAGTATTCGAGAAGGAACTAATTGTTAGTTTTACCAAAATAGAAGATTATGATGAAGCGCTGTCAAGAATCTAGCAACACGGCACGTTGAGAGAATATTAATGTGAGTTTGAACCAATTGCAAACTATGTAAGTGGATGGCCACAAAAAGCATTTGTGGAAACCCTTCTTGGAGGAGTGAAGGAAGAGATAAGGGCGGGAGTGTGGATGTTCAAACCGTGCACTCTTCGTGACACAATTGAATTAGCCCATATGAGAGATGAGACAGTCAGCAAACAAAGAAGAAATCAACTCACCGAAAATCCACGACAGTCCAATTTTTTCGAGCACGATGAAACGCTAAACAACTCTACTATTCCCACTAATTCACGCGTAACACCATCAAGTCCAGCCAAGAGACTTTCTTGGGAAAAGATGCAAAAAAGAAGGGAGAAGGGTCTTTGTTTTAATTGTAATGAAAAATTTACTCCGGGAAATAGATGTCAAGTCCCTCAGGCATTTTTTTATTGAAGCATACATACCAGAATCGAGATTGGAAGACCGCAATGCCAATAAGGAGAAATTGGGCGACAATGATAAACCATTAATCTCTCTATGATCAACCTTGAGGACAATGTTATTTCTTTTTTTTGGGTGGGAGGCGAATGATGGAACCCTAGGAGATGAAGACTTCTACAAGGAGTAGTCAATGTGCAAGCATGCCAAAAGTCTAGTCCTACTTATTTATCACTTTATCTTCTTTAGTAGTCTAGTTGTAGTGATCTTCCCACTTTATCTTCTTTAGTAGTCTAGGATGTGTTAAGTGCCAAAATATCCATATTTTAGTCTTTAAACTTATATGTGTTAATTCCTTAAGTGTTGTTAATTATGCTATTTTAGTTCCTTTATGTGTTTTCCATGCTTTTGTAGGCTTTTGAAAGAAATGAAAGTAAATCTGGAAGAATTGGGCTCAAAGAGAGAATTTGAGAAAATTGGAGTTCTTGACAGTGCAATCGATCGTAGGTTCCCTGCAATAGAGCGCACTACCAAAGAGGACGAACATCAGAAGCGGCCATGTGCGCACACGGGCTACGATCGATTGCACCCGTGCATAGGAGACACATCAGAGTCGGCCAGAATGCTATTCATTCCATATTAGGGTTTTCCAAGTCCCACTTGTAATAGGACTAAAACCCTACGAATTTTCTAGTTTTACAAGTGTGTCAAGGACTTCTAAAGCCTATAAATAGACCTCTTAGCTTCTAGGAATAGCTGTGGAGAAAGAGGCACAAGCTCTGGAAATGAACTAAAGGCTAGATTAAAAGGAGTTTGGGTTTTTCTTCTCTTCCACCTTTTATTTTCATTATGTAGTTTATATTTTTATTAGGGCTAAATTGAAGCCCTAGTCATGTCTATTTATGATTGCAATATTGGCGCCTTTGCTACAATTATATTTTGGTGTATTTAACTTGATTAATACCTATTATTTTATATTCCTCATATGTGTGTGCATGATCAACATATGCATGTGGTATGGACTAGTTAGTTAAATCAATTTGGATGATCGAGTCATGGGTTTAATAAGAGTAACAAAAGATATCCATGCCGGATTCTTGGGTTAATCAACATGGGGAACCGGGAGTAGGCACCCATGCCCTAGGCCTCGTGTGTTTGTCGATTTCCACAAATTTATGTTTTTTTAAAGAACAACTTAGTAGACACCCATGTTAAATCCTTTAAGAAATAAAAGAATTAGAGTAGACACCCATGCCTAATTCGTTGCTTAGGAAAATCAATAACTTAAGGAGTAGACACCCATGCCCTTAGGTTGGTAAATATTAAATATACCGGTATAATTGGCGCATTGGCATATTGTTATCGGAATTAGTCTAATTAATGGTGAATATCAAAACACTAAACCTTTTTAGTTTCTGTTTATCTTTTATTTTATTTCTTTATATTAAATTCAATCGTGACAATTGAATTTTATATGTTTAATTAAATGAGAAATTACTTCTTAACATAATTTACCAATCCTCGTGGGAATGATCTCGTATTTGCCTGCTATACTATCATTTGATCATGTGCACTTCCGAGTAAAACGTACCAAGTATTTGCCTATCAATTTAGGTGGGTATTTGGCACAACAGGATGTCTATTTACTATAACATAATAAACCTCAAATGACTTGTCTTGGTCATGAGAAGCAGAGAGGCTTCACATTAATATGTTGGGGTATTGGCAAGGTTATGTCATACACCGAACAGGACCACATAAGTCATAATTTGTTTATATTTTCATAACAAATGATGAGCCAGCACAACAACTTAACATTTACTCTAAATCCTGAGAAGTTCGTGAACTCATATGTGTATTATTGATTACTTAGATGTATCATAGAGTGAGGCCTATCGTCGGTCGAAACAACCTCAGTACGTTGGGTAATCGCATGTAACATTATGGGAACACCAACTTCGAGAAGGAATCCAAATCCTTTGTTAGAGAACATAGAGATAAGTGATAAAACAACTAGGATCATGTTCTACCTCTAATTGCCAAATAAACAAAACAACTAACTATACAAATAACAAATTAAATCAAGCACAACTGAATGTAAACAACATCACAAACAAAACACAAAATTTGTTTACGAAGTGGAAAAGCCTTTGAATACATCCAACATAAAATCCTTTCCAGGGCAGCCAAACCCGAAAAATTACTATATGAAGATTCAAAGTTACAGACTAGACGATACTCACAACCTTGAGGACCTCTAGACTTAGTAAGAACAACAAGCGTCCCAACTTGTCTCCATCTTGACCATCTTCACGAAGTGCATTTCCTCACCGATCCTTTGGTTGACTTCCTTCTTCAAGCTCACCAAACCCACAATCTTCTTTTCATCAAACGAATCAAGGCAACACGCCAACAATCAAGAGCAAAGGACAGCCCAAGGCTATATCACGTCCTCTCTTGAATCAATCTCCTAAGACCCAGCGCCCGTAGAGAAAAATTGAGACTTCTATCAACAAAACATAGAGAAAAATATTGCCCAAAAATTCTATAGAAAACAAAGCAGGAAATTCCTTAAATATGAGAACATTTCCGTCGTCACTTCTTAATTGGACACTTTCTCGTTATGACGGGAAGACTAAATTCGTAGATCTAAAAAATTCACGTCCTAACGAGAAAGCAGTCCTATCCTGACATGAAGAACAAATGTCTCATCTCCGTCACTTGTCTTGTCTTAACGCAGCCTTTGACGAGAAAATAGTAGCTTCAACATTGGTCCCGTTACATGTCCCGTCCTGACGAGGATCTTGACGAGAAAACAGTAGCTTCAGTTTCACTCCCGTCACATCCTCATCCTGACGTAGGTCGTGACGAGAAAACAGTAACTCCATGTTACATTTTTTGTCTTGATGCAACTCCTTATGAGAAAACAGTAACTCCCTGTTACATGTCTCGTCCAGACAACACTTCTGACGGGAAACCAGTAACTCCCCGTTACATGTCTCGTTATAACGGGAAAATAGTGAGCTTCTTCAATCAGCTTCTGAGAGCCTAAAATGCTATTCCTCAACCAACGGGGAAGACAAAGAACTCTATGAAATATCCAATCTTTACCCCGACACTTGGGGAAGAATGGAAAATTACAAACAAATGTTTTGATCATTAAATAAGACCAAACTAAACCTAACAATCTCCCCCTTTGACCATTTAATGACTAAACCCAAAACACCTCCAATCTTTATCCTGACACAAGGGAAAAGAATGGGAAAATATGAACACATATTTTGATCATTGAATAAGGCCAAATACAACCAAACAATCTCTCCCTTTGGCCATTCAATGACAAAACCCAAAATACATCAAAGACAACAATAATTACAAGTACCAACATTTTACAATTCCACCCAAGCCTAACAAACCACTACTAGACTAAGGTTGATCGAAGATGTGCATTGTACCTATTCTCTAGAAATACTAACAAACTCATTAAACATATGGGGAATAACAATTAATATCACACCAAACATGGATATCATTTTATTCAACCCCCTAACCACCAAGTCTCCCTCTCAAAACTAACAACTTCTCCCCCTTTTTGTCATAATGGACAAGGGATATATAAAGGAACACACACTCCCCATATCAATAACTCAATTGATAGGACAAGAGGAAAGTGAATGAAACAACAATAACAATGACACATGTTAAAATAATTAAACGAAGAACGACAGATAAACAAGCATGTGTCATGAAACATTTAGTGCCAAAATATCTCTAATGTTTAACTCCCCCTTAACATAAGCAACCTCTCCCTAACAAATGTTCCAACAAACCACATTCTCCTCATTTTGCCATAAAAGACAAAGCAACTCAAGTGGCATAACTTGTATCTTTGGAAGGTATAAACTAGGGGGGGTAATACATATATTATGAGCACACAACATAAACATGAGGGCATGGAAAGCTCAAACTATGCACATGAAAAATGCAAACGAGTTTAAAGAACCACCTTTTATTCAAATGCTCAATTCAAGTCATCCAAACAAGGTTGAGATGCATGAAAACGAAGACAAAGAACATGACAATAGCCAACATGGCACTTGTAAATCTCAAGCACATTTGAACAACAATGGCACAAACTCACAATCACAACATGTGAATGATCAATTGCAATCTCTCAACATAATCAAAAGACAATTGACATCAATTTCACACAGGAGGCATTACTGCACCATATTCAATACTTCAAAGAAAAACTAGACATTCAGAATTGCATAAAGCATAAATTTAAACCAAATTGTCACAAGATGAAATATAAACAAACACATCATAAACCAAAGGAAATAAATTGTTTGATAAACATAAACCATTCTCTATTAAGATGGCACCCAAACAAATATCCTCTATTTGTTCTTCTCCTCCTTTTTTGTTTTGAAAAAGCCAACAACAATAAGTGAAGTAAACAAGTTTTCCTCAAGAGATAAAAGAG
The DNA here is from genome assembly GCA_036287905.1 of Corylus americana. Lineage (NCBI taxonomy): Eukaryota > Viridiplantae > Streptophyta > Magnoliopsida > Fagales > Betulaceae > Corylus > Corylus americana. The sequence continues at coordinate 14,110,099 of CP125823.1, forward strand.
AGATTCAAGAATCAATTAATCCTTTGATCACACAAATTAGAACAGGACATATTCATTGATTTAATTCTTACATGTAAGAATTTAAGGAAACAATCCAACAAATGCATAATCAGTGAAGTGAGTGATCATTTCGAAAACAGAGAATACATAATTCAAACCTCAGATGTCAAGAAGTCACAAAGAAAAATGCTTATCACTTAAGACAAAAGTCAAACCCTTCTTTTCTGATTCTTGAGCAAAAAGTCACACACCCATTCCTCCTCAATTGTCCAAGCCATTTATTTGGATGAGGAATCAATCCCTTGGGTGTTTTACCTTTTACCGCAATGCATAGACACCGGCTTTTTCTATAAGGATGAAAAAGCAAGTCATCATTTGAAATTCACAATTTAGAAGGTACACATGATCTTTGATCAATAGCTTCTCATTGTAGGAGGTGATGCTATGAACATTTGAGAAAAGACATTGGGGTCAGTTTATAAAAGATCAAAAACAGAGTTTCAAATTGAGAAGTCATGAAATCCTTGGTAAAACGAATATCCTCGATTTGAAACATGTGTTTTAAGTGAAATGCCTTGATTGATTGACAACCAAAAAAAAACTTACACACAGAATCATCTAAAATGTAAGAAATTCGTTCAACAGTGTTCACATTGAGTCAATTAGACAAAAGAAGCATCTCACTCCATTAATTTGGGAAAACCAACAAAAAAAAAAAAAGTGATGTTATCTTGACTCAAAGAGCACATTTTCAAGATTTTCACAAGTGAAAACAACAGGAAACTACAAGAAATGGGATAAACATAGGAATGAAGCCACGACAACGCGCAGTACATGAGCTAGAACACAAAATATCAAAATAAGCAAGGAGAACTAGCCATGTAACCTCAACCCAATCTATATAGGACCCTGATTACCTTCAAGTTTGTCCAACCTAAAGGTAATGTTTTTCATAAAGGAAATGATTGGTTAAGGGAATCATTGTGTGTCTCAATCTCATAATCATTTGAGTTCTCCCTAATTGGAGATCTATGAGAGAGACAATTGCAGTGAGGTCGGATATGACCTATTTTGCCACAAAGATGACAAGTGAGAACTTTCCTCTGATAAGGTATTCTCCTCACACGAGCATGAGAGATTTGTCCACTAGACCCTCTCATTCCCAAAAAATTTGGAGGCCTATTAGTAATTCTACCATTTCCCTTATCATTTTTCTCAAGACTACTTAACACAACATGTGAAGCATGTGAGGTAGGAACAAAATTTATCAAATGTTTCGAAGTTACCGCATTTCTTGAAATGGAGGCATTTTGATCATATCCAACTCCATGTTTATCACCAAATGACTTTTGCATGCTCAAAATGGTGTTCAGTTTAAAAGAAGGGGATTCATTGATAGAGTCCGCTTTCTAGGCATCCTTCGATCCCTCGATTCCATCCATTCTGTTCATCAAAACCTGATTTTCATCCTGCACACTTGCACAAATTTTGTTAGCATCAAACAACTTGGTAGTCAAAGAGTTATTTTCTACCTTTAGGGACTTTTCAGCTTTGTAAGCTGAGTCCAGAAGGTTTTGAAGAGAAATATTTTCTTCATTAGCTGCAGTCAATTTCTTCAGGAGCTCCTTGCACTTCTTCCTAGCATATGTGCAATTTTTGATAAGGATGTCATAGGACACAAGATGATTTCTACTTTTCACTGATCCTTCATCCGAGTCCTCTTCATATGACTCACTATCAACACTTGCTGATGTAGGATCACCGGAACCTTGAATTGTGGTTGGAAATGCCATGGAAACAACCTTCTTCCATTTTTGGTCATCGGAGTCATTTGACTCTGATTCATCACTTAATGATGCGTTCATGGTGTTTTCCCTAGCATTCTTTAGGTTTCCACAGTCAGCCCTGATGTGACCAAATCCCTGACACTCATAGCATTGAGGAAAGTGGGTTTTCTTGTCTCGATAGGATATATCTCTTGAATCCTTCTAAGATTCTCCTTTGGATGGCAACTCCAAAGACCTTCTTCCAGTTTGTTTAGTATGCTTCAAATACTTGTGGAAGTCCCTGGTTAGGATAGCTATTGGCTGAGAGTCAGATGACTCATTATCACTTGATTCTTCATGAACCACTTTCTTTTCCTTCTCGGTGGTTTTCAGTGCTATGCTCTTAGCTTTGGGAGAGAATCTCCTACTCTCATAGGTTATGAGGAAACCCACCAATTCATCAACATCCAACAATTTCATATCCTTGCTTTCCTCAACAATAGTTATCTTAGGATCAATACGAGAAGGTAGTGACCGAAGAACTTTTTCCACCACTTTATCTTCAGGAACTTTCTCACCAAGCCCTCGCATGGAGTTCACAATCTCACTAAATTTGGTGTAGAAAACACCGAATGTTTCATCTTCCTTCATGTTCACAGTCTCAAATCGAGACGTCAACATTTGGAGTTTGGCCTTCCTCACGTCATTAGTGTTGGCAGGCTAGAGTCTTGTTTTTCAGGCTTGAAGATGTGCAAGGAGTATTATGAGAGGTTGCTTGGCTTCCTCTTGATGGTTGTTTCTATAATGTTTATTGATTAGTAAGATTGTTGTATTTGTGTTCAGAAATGTAACAAGGTTTTTAAATGCAACTCATATCACTATATTTTTGTAAGTTTTCGCATTTCTTGTACTCTGATAGATGTTGGAGTAGACTTATCCAGTTAACTCCCTGATAACTGACGTAAAAATTATGCCTTAACTAACAGGTTTATTTTTATTTAAATTAATTTTGGTGAGTTATAGATAGATCCTTTGGGACTTGTTTACAAAAGTGAATACATCTGTGGGAGGCACAAGAAACCATTGAATTTTATTAAATATCTAGGGCGTTACAGGACACGCCAACAGTAAGAATTCCCCCAATCAAGGCTGAAAATTCAGGAAACCCATACCATAAATACCAGTGAAAAAGACAGATCGACCAAGGTACCCAACTAAGATCATTCTTGACCCGCACGGTTGAATCACGTATGTATTGTCTTTTAATCCTATTACTGACTTTAGCATTGAAGGTGACGGTCTCCCTTAAAAATTTGTGAATGACACTTTTGTAGTGTAAAACAAAATAAACATAGTAGGATAAATTAAATGGTTTTAGAAATTTTTCATATATTCTAAGACAACTACGAAAAACATCAAGTCTATTATAATATTGGACAAAAAGAAGGCTCCGTTTTAAAGTTGGTCCCACAAAGTAAGAATCATATGTATTCATCACGAGTAGAGATTTCCGGCAACCAAAATTGTCAGCCAAGCATCAGCCATTTTTTATTTTTTTATTATTATTATTTTTTTTTTAAATTGAAGAAGAAAGATGTTATAAGGGGAATTCAAATTTGAGGTATTAGCACCAAAATTGAGGCATTAGTACCAAAATTGAGGCATTATAGCACCAAATTTAGGATGATCGAATCACTTTTAGGTGATATCATCCCTAAAGAGTTAACTTTCCACCCCTATGTTTTAGTTTTGAATCCAAAAACAAGTTTTGAGACATTAGAACCTAAATATTAACTCATAGAAATTTAGCTAACAAAAAAATAATAATAATAATTGAATTTTCTTTTTTTATTATTTTTTAATTTTTGGCCGACGATACGACTCATTGATCACTTCGGAACCTCGTACCTGCACCAAATGTTACCGGCATGATTTGGGCATTACTTCCCCACCATGAAATAAATTAAATTCGACATCTTATAGAGCAGGTACGTACGCCCCCCTTCTATATATATATATATATATATATATGAATGACGCACTGCTAAACTTAATTAACGTGCTCAGCAACTACGACTTTTAACTGTAAATAATAAAATAAACCTACAGGATTCTTTGACATTATGAATTTCAACGTTGATCGATCAATACACCCATGTCGATTGAAGTTTTAATTGACTTGAAATTCAGCATCTCGGAGTTGTTAGATAAAATATATTTTTTTTTTTAACATGCATGGTAAAATTGTGTAGTTTCTAACATTAATTTAGGTATTATATATTTATAGTTTATTAATTCCAAATATATAGAATGTATTTTGATTATGACCCGCCTTGGTATACAGTACTAAATATTATACGTAGACAAGTGTTCATTTGGGATTGGTCACGTATCTTTCTTTTGGCCATAAAAGGTGGCAAAGTCTTCAACTTTTGGTCACCACAAGGTCTTGCTCGCCTTCTCTTTTCATGAAATCTTCAACTTAATTTTGGATGAACATCAACAGGATGGGTCACAGTAATTCGAGGCTCAGAAGGTATTTATTTTCTTAAATATAACATGATTCTTATTTTCAAATAGGGTATTAATTAATTTCATGCTTAATTATTTTTATTCAGAGTTCAAGATGATGTGGAAATGGGAAATCTACCAGGAATCAGTGGAGATGAAGTAATGATGAATCTAAATAACAGGAAGGAGACGGGAAAATGTTTCAAAGCCAAAGTCCTAAGCAGAGTATTTTCCGAGGACTACGAGAAGGAGAAGAGCAAGATTCTGGACCCACGAGGAAAAGCCATCAGCCAATGGAGCAAGATATTCTTAGCGGCATGTCTTGTCTCTTTGTTCGTGGATCCACTGTTTTTGTTCATCCCGGAAGTGAGAGTGCCGCCGGCGGTCTGCATACAAAATGGGACGACGCCCAAAATCAGCCTCACAATCATACGATCCGTGTGTGATGTCTTTTACGTCATTCACATGTTTGTTCGGTTCCATACAGCCTACGTGGCACCTTCTTCCCGCGTGTTTGGGAGAGGGGAGCTCATCATTGATCCTTCCAAGGTTGCCTTCAGGTACCTCCGAAGAGACTTCTGGATCGATCTCATCGCTGCCCTGCCCCTTCCTCAGGTACGTACCCTGGCACACTCAATTTTTTTTTTTTTTTTTTTTCGGAGAAACTTTATAAACTGATTTTAAAAGGTTCTTCAAAATCCTTTTAATTTCACTCTTTAGACTTTGAATTTAATGCAATTTACCTTCTTCCGTCAGTTATTAGTTATGGAAAGTAAAATTAAGGAAATGACCTTTATACCCCTTAAACCCTTTTATAAAATTAAAAATTGAAAATTAAATTAAAAAAAAAAAAATGGTAATTTAATCTTTTTAGTGGTTTCCGTTAGGATTTAACAGCAAAAGGTGACAAATGGGATCAATTGCATCAAATTGAAAGTTCAAGGGGTAAAATTGAGAGCTTTTAAAATTTGTGAAGATTTTCTCAAAACACGTAATAGTTCAATGGTGCAAAGGGAAATTATCCCTTTTAGTTTTTTATTTATTTATATATTTTTTGGTTGGGAATAAATATGAGTTCATGCGTTACATAATGCCACTGAGGTTTGAGGTTTGACTTAATAATTATAATTAATGTATATGTTGCAGGTGTTAACTTGGGTAGTTATACCTAATATTGGCGGAAGTGTAGTGGCAGTGAAAAAGATATCTCTTTGGTTTATAATGATGATCCAATACCTTCCAAGAGTGCTTCTTATTTATCCTCTCTCATCCCAAATTGTTGATGCAACTGGTGTTGTCAGTGAAACAGCATGGGCAGGAGCTGCTTACAATCTTATGCTTTACCTTTTAGGGAGCCATGTGAGTTTAAACAAACTCCTTTTATCTCTTTTCACCTTGTGCTAATTGGTTGGAGCTTGCCTCCAAATACTTTTTTTTTTTTTCTTTTCTCTTTTAGACATTTATAAATAATAATAAAATACCATCTATATTATAAAACTATATTATAATTATAACAAAAATAAAATCTGAAACCTAGAACATTAAAACCTGATTTATCAAATACCCTTTTTCGGTTTCACAAACTGGTGATTGATTAATTCGTATATTATAAGAATTTTGTTATTCAATGGAGATATTGTTGATAAGGTGATCAATGAAAGAAGTCGAAACCCATTAATATTGGTGTTGTTTGCATGTGAAAAAGATTTCAGGGGCATGGTGGTACATTCTATCAGTTCAGCGACAAGAAGCATGCTGGAGAAGTGCGTGCAATTTGGAGAAATCAATAGGTTGCCAAAACGTCTTCTTCGATTGCCGCAGGGTTAACGACCTTCCAAGGCTTAACTGGGTCAACTCAACAAATGTCACAAATCTATGCAATCCAAATGCTAACTTTTATCAGTACGGTATATATGTAAATGCAGTGACCTCAAATGTTATTGGCTCTGGTTTCTTCAACAAGTACTTTTACGGTTTGTGGTGGGGCTTGCAGCAGTTGAGGTACCTATTCGTCATTACACAAATTTTCAAAATATCTTTCTTCCATTTTCTCAGGCACCTAATAATTAAGAGTAAATCTAGAAGTCACTTTTGTGTTCTACTTGTGTCACTTTAAGATTGAGGTGGCTTTTAAAATCACCATACGTACAATCAAAATTTAATAATTATCAATCATAGGGTTAATGATAATTTTAAAACTCACATCATTTTTGGAGTGACTTTTACTCTTTTAGAGTACTAGCAGCAGACTCCTTATAGCCTATTCTAATTCCTATGTTTAGGAAAAATCTAAAAAAATTGGCAAAAAAACAACCACATCAAAAGCCCTAAATATAACCAATATCAAAGAGCATATATAGTGTTTTCCAATGCATTGCGAAACACTATAGATGCCTAATGCATTATTAAATTATAAAAAACTGGTTCTCTCCTCTCTCTTTCACATATCCTAACAATTCTCTCTCCTCTCTCATTGGTTGCAATGATAAAAAGAAATAGTATTTAATTCATATAGGGAAAAATAAGGGAATTTATTGTGAAATGTTTTTTTATAGGGAATCAAAAAGTAGTTTTATTTCCTAAATTGACGAAAAATGGTTGGAAAGCTGCGGCTAGTGCTCTTAGCATTACACAATAATGAAACGTATGATTGATCATCGGTTGGGTTACTTTGATCAAAAGCCCGAGAGGTTGGCCTCAAAAGCAGTTTGGAATCTGTGAATTTGATCCTGAGACCATGAGAAACACTCAAAAAGAGCCAACGGCTCGGGGTTACTTGGATCTCAATTTCATTTCCATGGATGCAATTTTACTCTTTTTTAAGTGTTTTTCTTTCATCAATGTGTGCGCAATTAACTTACAAAAAAGAGTTTGTACGCAGTTCTACAGGACAAAATCTTACTACAACCACTTACATTGGAGAGATACTTTTCACCATCATTGTCGCCACCCAAGGTCTGGTTCTGTTTGCGCTCTTCATTGGGAATATGCAAGTACGTACCCCACATGACTGATCATTTCCCTAAACCAATATCTAATGAAAAACTTTTATCTTTCTGAGAAATTTAGAACTAAATCCTTGGATTGGTTTTAGAAGATATATGGTAATTATAACGACGACCCCATTTGTAGCGCAGAGATACCTGCAATCAACGACACTGCGGCTAGAAGAGTGGAGGATAAGGAGAACTGATACAGAGCAATGGATGCATCACAGGCAATTGCCGCCGGAGCTAAGGCAATCTGTTCGGGAGTACGATCAATATAAGTGGTTGGCTACTAGAGGGGTGCATGAAGAAGAGCTTCTCAATACCCTCCCTACTGATCTCCGGCGAGAAATCAAACGTCATCTCTGCCTCTCTTTAGTCCGACGAGTAAGTTTGAATCATAAATTAATTGAATTAAATTCTTCATAGAAAACGATAATATGGGTTAATGGGAATTCAAATATAGGTCCCACTGTTCAATCAAATGGATGAAACAATACTAGACGTGATATGCGAGAGGCTTAAGCCAGCATTGTGCACGAAAAGCATGTTCCTTGTGCGGGAAGGCGATCCTGTGAATCAGATGCTCTTCATAATTCGAGGGCATCTCGACTCTTGCACCACCGATGGCGGCCGCTCTGACTTCTACAACTCCTGCCGGATAGGCCCTGGTGATTTCTGCGGCGAAGAGCTGCTTAACTGGGCATTAGACCCGCGCCCGCACGTCATCCTTCCGTCGTCCACAAGAACGGTGAAGGCCATAACTGAAGTAGAGGCGTTTGCTCTTGTAGCAGAGGACTTGAAATTTGTGGCCTCGCAATTTCGAAGACTGCATAGCAAACAGCTTAGACACACTTTCAGGTTCTACTCGCATCAATGGCGGGCGTGGGCAGCGTGTTTCATACAGGCAGCGTGGCGCAGGAATAGAAAGTTTAAGCAAATGGCTCACCCCCATGCTCCTGGGGAGAGTGCAAAGGAGTCGTTCTGGTCCAGGTATGCGGACGATCTATTGAAGAGGACGAGAAGTAGGCTGGCTGGCACCCAGTCTGCTCGAATGGATTCCAATGTTGTCAACTCGCTGCAGAAGCCCCCAGAGCCTTACTTTGATTGAATTAATTTCATGTACTAGTAACATTTGCAACACAAACTCTACAACTTCCCTTCAAATTAGCGAGTGGATTGTTAATTATTATGTACATGGTCGCTGCTTTTTTTTGTTTTTTGGTTTTCGGGAAACTTTACTTTGCACCTCTGAACTATCACGCGATTTGAGAAAATCCTCAAATTTTAAAAACTCTTAATTTAACTATGTGAAATGTCAACTTGATTCAATTGACCTCCATCTGTCATATTTAGCCGTTAACCCTAACGAAAATTACTAAAAAAAACCAAATTACCCTTCGATTTTCCTTTTTTTTTAAAAATTTGAAAAATAAGGGTAAATTTAGATTTTTATAAAAAAAAAATGTAAGGGGTATAAAAGTCATTTTATCACTTTTAACATTTAAAATTTGATGGAGATGGTACATTACATCAAATTGAAAGTTCAGGGAATGCAATTTAGAGTTTTTGAAATTTTGTAGTTTTTTCAAAATGTATGGTAGTTCAAAGGTTTTAAGTAAAGTTTTCTTTTTTTGGAAGGGAAGTTGGATAAATGAATTTATGCAAACTGCTTGCCTTGTCGAGGTAACTAAGGTTGTCCCTCTCCTGGTTCTTTAATTTTGCTTGGGTTTGTTTGGATCAGCTGTTGTTGTAGATTAATTAGAAAGCTTACATTTGAAATCCTCATTAACAATTAAGAGAAAGTATAGAAACCTTGACACTAGCTTTCCTTGTGAGAGTCTAACTTCTACTTCAAATTAAAAATTTCATAGGACGAAGACAAGATCTTTCCAATATCTAACAATTGAAATCTAATGGAGCATTAGCCTCTAATTTGCTATAGATATCATATGCTCGTTGTCCCCTTCCTTCTAAAAGTAAAGAAAATAAAAGGACGGACAAGAGAAAGCAACAAGGAATTTTATCGCCTACCTACCATGACTCTATTCCAAAAAACAAAGAGACAAACACACAAAAGATATGTATATCTTACAACACACAACAATGACTTAATTAGATGATAGTTTAAGACATAGAATAATCACGATTAACTGCATTCTTCAATAATAAAATAATTAAAAGGTAAATACTGAATCCATTAAATGAGTTATAGCCCACTAGATGATGAAACCTAAAGCATGTGCGGCAGAGAGAATTAGGTTTGTTAGGTTTTTTTAAGGAGAAAATACATTTTACCCCCTGAACTATCCACTCATTTGCACTTTAACCTCCAATGTTTGAAAAGTGACATTTGACCTTCCCAAACTTTCAAATTATTGCAATTCGACCATTCTGACTTTTTTTTTTTTTTTTTTTTCCCAAAATGCCTCCATCCCAAGTTAAAAATAATAATAATTAAATTAAAAATCAAGGGGTGTCCAATCTGGGGTGGCCGAAGCCACCCCTAGGCCCAATTGGGGTGGCTAGCCACCCCTTAACTTTTATTTATTTTTTTAATTTTTTAATTTTTTTTAACTTGGGATGGGGGCATTTTGGAAAAACAAAAAAGTCAGAATGATCGAATTGTAACAATTTGGAAGTTTGAGGGGGGGGGGGGGGTCAAGTGTCACTTTTTAAACACTGGAGGTCAAAGTGCAAATGTGTGGATAATTCAGGGGGTAAAATATATTTTTCACTTTTTTTAATTGGCTCATTCAATGTCTAAAACCTAATTTTAGGTTTTGGGAATTTAGGTAGTTGTGTACTTGTTTGGGGTTTAAAAACCTTGAAGACAACTGCAAAAGACAAGTACAACAGCTAATGTCTAGACCGGGGCATAAGCCGTCTAGATATGGTACATTCCAAGGAGTCACCATCCCCTAGGTTGCTCAAGCTCATAAGCAAACATCTACTCTCATGTCTGGTGATGTCTAGACAGGGACAAAAGGCATCCGGACATGAGGAGTTTTGTTGGGATGTGCAGAGAGGCGTGTGAACAAAAGCTACCTTGAAAAGACTGTGTCCAAGTAAATTATCAATTTCATTTGATTCCAACATCAAATAAAGACAACATTGGTGGTGTTGGAAAGCTAACTTAAAGGGCTAAAACTATGTATTTCACAAATATTTTCTAGTTCTAATGTTTACTCGGTCAAAACGGGCTAACAATTGAAGTTTGAAAAGCAAAGAGAAAGAACACCCGTTTTCTGCCATGTTGGGACATGCTATTCTGAAGTCCAAACACAAATAGTGTGATTCGGACATGGGCTAGATCCAAGTGCATATCTGAAGCAGATGTTTGGACACATTATTAACGTATCACACCGGCCTTAGAAAATTTGAAAAACCCTAGCCAATTTTGATTAAAAGGCCTTGGTTTTTTTCTCCATCCAACATAAGGATCATAACCCACGACCTTGGGTGAGGCCGTAGAAGTATCCATTGATTCTTCTGTCAGTGTTGGACTAAGTAATTGAAGTTCCAACATGTTTGCAACTCATGTATTCATCCATACTCATCTCACCTTCATTACGTTCTTCGTGTTCTTCATGAACTTTAAGAACATCTTTATGTTCTTCATCATATTCACGAAGCATTTCTTGAACACTTGATCGTAGATCACAAATATCAAGATCTTCCATCAGTTGGTTTAAAGAATTTTTCATAGGATCTTCTCTTTGATGACTAAAGATGACTGTGAGTGTGGGCTCACAAAGTTTTCCCAAGAACAAGAGAAAAACTAGAAGCAAAAATTTGGAATCAAATTCCCCTTCTTTGGTCGTGTATATACTCTAGAGGGAGAGTGGAGTTGTATTTAATGATCAAAATATTTGTTTGTATTTTCTCATTCTTTCCCAAGTGTCGGGGTGAAGATTGGATGTTTGTTAGAGTTCTTTGCTTTCCCTGTTGGATGGGGCGTCAGACCGAGCTCATGACAGCACTGAATGAGTGTCTCTAGTTTCCCGTCAAGAACCCTGTTGTTCCACAATTACCCACCTAAATTAATAGGGAAATAACTGAATGTTTTACCCGCAGGTGTACGAGGTCAACATAGTAATATAGTGTGCAAATACGGGGTCATTCCCATGGGGACTGCTGAATCTTGTCTAAAATTAATTCCCAAAGTGAAATAAAACAAAAGATTGGATTTAATTTGATAATGATAGAAAGGTAGGGCTTTGATATCCATCAATAATTATATTTAGCTAATATATCAATATGCTAATGTTTTGATCATGTTATGACTATCTAATGTTTGTCAACCTAAGGGGGTGTCTACTCCTTAAGCTATTGATTTCCCAAAGCAACGAAATAGGCATGGGCGTCTACTCTAATTCTTTTCTTTTTTAAAGGATTTAGCATGGGTGTCTACTAAGCTGTTCTTTAAGAAAGCATAAATCTGTGAGAAATCGACAAACACATGAGGCCTAGGGCATGGGTGTCTACTCCCGGTTCCCCATGTTGATTAACCGAAGAATCAGGTGTGGATATCTTTTGTTACTATGTTAAACCCAGGACTCGGTCATCCAAATTGATTTAACTAACTAGTCCATACCACATGCATATAATGGTTAGTCACATACAAATGAGGAATTCAAGAAAAGAGGAATTAATCAAGTTAAGCAACACAATATGATTATCACAAAGGCGCTAATATTGAAATATTAAATAAACATAATTAGGGCTTCAATCTAGCCCTACTAAATAATTTAGCTACACATAGAGTTGATGTTAAACATCTTCATAAATTAAAAGAAAAGAGAGGAAAAGAATAAACCCAAGACTTGAACTTGAAGAGCTCAAATTCTTCTCCTTCAAAAAAGCCTCTTCCTATTCTAGAGACTTAAGGGTCTATTTATAGGCTTTAGACGTCCTTGACAAACTAGTAAACCTAGGAATTTCGCAGGGTTTCAAAACCTATTACAATTGGGAGTTGGAAAACCCTAATATGGAAAAAAAGACACCCTGGCCTCCACTTGATATGTCTCCTGCACGCGGGTGCAGGAGACGTCCTTGACAAACTAGTAAACCTAGGAATTTCGCAAGGTTTCAAAACCTATTACAATTGGGAGTTGGAAAACCCTAATATGGAAAGAAAGACACTCTGGCCTCCACTTGATATGTCTCCTGCACACGGGTGCGATCGGTCGCAACCCGTGTGCTCGATTGTAGGTCTGCGATCGAGCCTCTTTTGTTCTGTGCTCAAACGCTGGCTGCCTGCTTCGTGTTGTGACTTCTCTGGTACTACGCTCGATCACAGTGTCAGGGGCTCCCATTTTTCCCATCTTCTCACTTTGAGCCTAAATCTTCCAAATTTACTTCATTTTCTTTCAAAAGCCTAGAAAAGTGTGGAAAACACAAAAATGAATTAAAATGACCTAATTAACTAAAACCAAAGGATTAATACATGTAAGTTAAGGGCTTAAAATATGAATATTTTAGCACTTAACACACCCCCAAACTTACATATTGCTAGTCCCTTAGCAATACAAAACTAAAAACGAAATGGAAAAATAGAAAACAAAAAGATAAATCCATCTTTCGTGAGATGTACGATTGCATTTAGCATATGCAACAAGACTTTTAAACCCCTAGGAATTCCCTAGTGGACGAGTGAAGTCTTGTAAGGGTTTTTCAGAAATGTTACCCACAAACATCATGCAAGAGTTCATGTAATTCCTAAAATTAAAGCATCACTTCAAGATTATGATTTTCATTCATAAGCAAGCTTAAAAAGATGAACTCTATCTTCACAATGGATTGGAATCTCAAATTCAATTACTTACAAAGGACATGCTAAAACATCACAAGTTTGAAAACAGTGTAAAGTGAATTAACACAAAATTATGAGGCTTCCAAATCTTTCCAACATGTAATGTCTCCATATCTCAAATTTCCTTGAAATCCCTATTAGAATGACAACAATGGCATACTTCTTTTTCCTCTTTTCTCTCATTTTTTTTTTTTTTTGGTCAGGTTGTGCAATGTTGGTTCCCTTAAGCTTTCTAATTGACCCTTGTAGTGAGTGTTAAGTCAATGACTCCCAAATCAGGTGGTTTTAGGGCATTAGGTGTAGAGACACCCTTAAGGACCTACTAACTCGAGTCAAAAAAGCTATAAAACCAACTAACCATGACATTGATCAAATCAAAAATTTTCACCTTTTAACGTGAACACTCAATGCTTTGAGGCAAAAGGTTCAGTTACTTAGTGAAAAGCCATCAATGATCATTTATTTCATTTTATTCTTTTTTTTTCATCACTATATATGCCATAGTGTCATCTAATAAGTCATCCAATTTCATCCAAGATGCAGAAACACGCATATCAGACCTCATGTCATACCTCACAGATTATGTGCTAATGTGCTTGTGTGATCAGATTAAATATGTGATTTTTTAACTGTCCTTAACAAGTAATCAAACTAACAGATTCACTCATCAGATCATGTGTTCAAAATGTTAAGCTCACTGATGAATTCAAACCAAAATTCTTTTAGATCAACTTAAAATTTTAGAGCAAACATAAACATGCATAGTAATTTTTTTTTTTTTTTTTCAAATAAACAAACAAAATCACAAAACAAATAACATGAAATTGGGACAAAGTGTGTGTGAACATGTGTGCCCATACCCCCAAACTTAAATGACACATTGTCCCCAATGTGTCTAAATAAAGGAAAGAGTGTACTCAGGAGATGGTCGACATGATCTTGGGAAGCATGGCTCATAGCACACCCCCAAACTTGAAGTGAAGCACACTTGTCCCTGCAAAATAAGAAAACACACAAACAAGTATAAAGGAACAATAATAAAGATAAATAAAAAGATTAACTGAAAACACATTTAAACAAAACAAAATAAAAGGAAAAACTATGGGGTGCCTCCCATGAGCGCTAAGTTTTACGTCTTCAGCCAGACAGTGGTCCCCGCTCAGTGCTACTCAGAAGTAGATGCTCCAGAAGGTGGTGGTAAACGGTTAAGTATGGTCTGCATCAATTCTTCCAAGGCAGCTAGTCGTTGATCCATTAATGCTTTGTCTTCCTGAGCTTCCCTTCTTTGATCAACCAATTCTCTTCGAAGGCCTACCATCTCTTCACTAAGGGAGCGGTACTGTGCGGCTTGAAAAATGATTGGGGCCTCCTCCTCTTATGGTGTTGCCGGCTCAGCTACGGGTTCATCTTTGGCCATTGGCTCGGCCTCACTCTCTCTTTCACCAGCTGCTGGTGCTGGGAGTATCCGGGGCATACGGGAGCAGCTCTTGTTCCATTGGTGAATGCCAAATATAGGAGTAGTAGTTACTAGCTCGTCTGCTGCGATGCCCTTGATGCCCTTTTTCCGAAAAATATACGTGATGAGGTATGGGAAAGGCAACCCCTATGAATGAATGGACTCTGCTCCTCCAATGCGCACTCCATTCCAAAATTTATGTATTTGGTTCCAAATGATGTCGAGAATGGAGTACCAAGCATATTTGTGGAAGGCGTAGAGGGTTTGTAGAAATTGATCATGCCTCTGAGTTTTGTGTCCCAAAGGGAAGGCATTGCGATGCAAGATGAAGTCCACAAACCAAAGCCATTGGGGTAGCTTGGATCGGCTGCAGGCATTATGATGGGCGTCTGCATATTGCCCTTGGCACATATCTTCAATGATTTCCACCACATAGAATTGGGGCGGTTTATAGACAAGATGTGCGGCTTCTGGAGAGTGTTCATCATTGCATTGAAGGGCTGCGGCAATGTCGGCCCTTGTCACGTCAATGGCTTGGCCGTGTACCTTGGAAGAGAGAGCGGCCAAATTGTTGCAGTCATGGAAAAGTTTGGCATAGAATTCAATGACCAATTTTCGGTAGGCGGTGGAGGTGATCAGTTTGAACAGCTTCTTGAGTCCCCTTCACTTAAACTCGTCGACCGCCCATTGAGTCGCCTCATGGTTTTGAAAGTCTTCGTGAATGGCGAAGGTAGTCTCAAACAGTAGCTCCTGCTCTTCAAAAGTGGGCGGGGGAGAAATAGCTTGGGCCTCGGACCCCCGAGAGGATGAAGCACAGGTTCTAAGCATTTTGAGCTTGAGTGGGGACTTTTATCGAACAGTTGGTGTGCACTGGAGATGGTCAACTTTGCAACACAAGGAAACACCGCTCAAAACCCCCTGCAAAAGCACAAAAACCCAACACAAAGCAACAATGTGGGTGGATAAACACCCACACCGTGCTAAAAATTGAAGAAAAAAAAATGAAGGTGAGAGGGGTCGGAGTTGAGGAGGTGGTTGAGAATGGGGAACGTGATATGTGATGAAAGTGGTGGCCTTGGGGTAGAATGGGGCCGTACAAGTGTAGATGTGGTGTGGTGGTGGTGGTTCAAAGTTGGTGGAGGTGAGGGAAAGTTGTTGTGCTCCGGTGATGTTTGAGTGCAGGTGACGGGGACTTGTACGGCGCAGGGGAGTGTGAGGGAGAAAAAGGGGAAAGTGACCTAAAATAGGTCACGTGATGTGCTGCCCGAGTGCACTCGATCGCATTCGGGCAAGGGTGTGCGTGTGTGGGTGATGTGCGCTCAATCGCACCCAAGGTGCGTTCGATCGCACTAACAGAATGTTTAAGGCCATCATTCGATTACTGCGCTCGATCGCATACTTGTTGCGATCGATCGTAGTAACAGAATGTTATATTTTTATTTTATTTTTAATACATAATGTGCAATAATGAAAACGAAACACAAAGGATAATTGAGACACATGTAAAGTAAAGAAATTGATATGATGAAAAACAAGAGAAAAAAAATGTACCGTCTTCAGTGGCCTCAGTACCACTATTTTGAGTAGATGCGTTTGAGCTCCTGGATTGGTCAAACACTTCTACTTGTGACTGTAATGTCTTCTAGTGTGAAGAGCTGCACTTGAGCTCTATAGAATTTGGCTTAAGTGCCCTTGGTGGTGCAGGAATAGGACCTCTGAGAACTGTGACTGCTTTCAACTACTGGTGACTCCCTGGGTTAGGTATTGTTTGAGTTGAAAATTCTCCTTGCTTGCTCTCGCTCAGCTCCTTTGCCATCTGGCTTATTTGCACTTCTAGTCTTTGAATGGCTTGATCAGTCTTTGTATTGAATTCTTTTTGATCAGCCGTGAATTGCTGTTGAGAAGTCACCAGGTTGTGTATCATATTCTCTAGTTGGTTCATCTTTGACTCTTGAGTTGGTTGGCTTCCTTGTTAGGGCCCCTTCTGCTGTCCTTGATTATTACTCCAAGAGAAATTTGGATGATTGCGCCATCCTGGATTGTAAGTGTTGGAGAATGGATTGTTCTTGTGGGGGTAACTGTTTTGTCCCACATAATTTACCTCTTCTTGCTCTGCTAATGAAGATAAGGGACACGTCTCAGTAATGTGATCTAGATGAGAACAAATAGCACATACCTGGATTGGTGTGTCCTGTTGCAGAGGTGATATTTTCTGAGTAGTTATGGCCGTGACAATCATGTCCAACTTCTTTTCTACAGCAGCCATCTGATTGGGCGATCCCCCACTGAGGTTTACTTCATACATGCCCTTGCTTTTGACTCATCTCCTTCCTCTTGAGCAGAATTGCTAGGAATGCACACTTAATGTCTCAAAAAGTTCCATTGCTTCCTCACTACTCTTCTACATAAGTGTTCCACCACAAGCTGAATCAACCACTCCTTTGTTAGTATCATCTAATCCTTCATAGAAAATTTGTACCTGATCATCTTGAGGGATGTTATGATGTGGGCACTTTTAGAAGAAAGGAATTGAAGTGATCCCAGGCCTCAAAGAACAAATCTCCATCTTGTTGTTGGAACATTTGAAGTTCCCTTTTAAGTTGTTTTGTCTTCTGGGCTGGGAAAAACTTCTTCAGAAACTTGGTGGTTAATTCTTCCCAAGTATGGATAGAATCTGCAGGCAAGGATTTGTACCACAGTTTAGAATTATCTTTCAAAGAGAAAGGGAAGAGGACTAACCTGAGTCTCTCTGGAGTTAGGCTTTGGACATGCTGCAACTTGCATAAATCAAAGAATTCTTTAAGATGCAAGTTGGGATCCTCAGTAGCTGTGCCTCTGAAGTGAGTCAATGCATTAAGGATTTGAGGAGAAATATAATAGCTGCCTTCCACCTCCGGTTGATATGCTATGCGTGAAGGTTGATGGAGGTTTGCTGGAACGAATGCTTGCTTCATCGGTCTCCTCACCCGTGGTGGATTTGCCTCTAATGGTCTTGGCACAATTTGATTCTCTTGCAAATCTTCCATCTCAATTTTTTCCTCTTCTTCTTTGTTTCTAGGTCGTTGTCGAATTGTCCGGTCAATTTCAGGATCGAGTGGAATAACGGCTGAGGCTTGAGATCGACGACCTTGCATCAACTGAATTGCTTCTTCAGTTAGGCAGCTTTAGTGCTGCTGGTCCGGAAGCTTCCTGGAACTGCGCTCGATCGCAGGTTGGTGCGTTCGATCGCAATGCGCTCGATCGCACTCGGCTGACGATTGATCGCAAGCACAGAATGCTAATCCGCAACCTAAAACAGAAAATAGAAAAGTTAGGAAAAATGAAAAATCTTTTTGATTTTTGATAACAACTTTATTTAAAATTGAAAATTAAAATAACATAACTAAAGGAAAATAATTCTAAACAAAATTCGCTGCAGTCCCCAGCAACGGCGCCAAAAACGCGTTGTTCCACAATTACCCACCTAAATTAATAGGCAAATAACTGGATGTTTTACCTGCAAGTGCACGAGATCAACATAGTAGTATAGTGTGCAAATATGGGGTCATTCCCACGAGGACTGCTGAATCTTGTCTAAAATTAACTCCCAAAGTGAAACAAAATAAAAAATTGGATTTAATTGATAATGATAGAAAGGTAGGGCTTTGATATCCACCACTAATTATATTTAGTTAATATATCAATATGCTAATGTTTTCATCATGTTATGAATATCTAATGTTTGTCAACCTAAGGGCATTGGTGTCTACTCCTTAAGCTATTGATTTCCCTAAGCAACGAATTAGGCATGGGTGTCTACTCTAATTCTTTTCTTTCTTAAAGGATTTAGCATGGGTGTCCACTAAGTTATTCTTTAAGAAAGCATAAATCTGTGGAAATCGACAAACACATGAGGCCTAGGGCATGGGTGTCTACTCCCAGTTCCCCATGTTGATTAACCCAAGAATCCGGTGTGGATATCTTTTGTTACTTATGTTAAACCCAGGACTCAGTCATCCAAATTGATTTAACTAACTAGTCCATACCACATGCATATAATGGCCAGTCACATACATATGAGGAATTCAAGAAAATAGGAATTAATCAAGTTAAGCAACACAATATGATTATCACAAAGGCGCCAATATTGAAATATTAAATAAACATAATTAGGGCTTCAATCTAGCCCTACTAAATAATTTAGCTACGCATAGAGTTGATGTTAAACATCTTCATAAATTAAAAGAAAAAAAGAAAAAGAATAAACCTAAGACTTGAACTTGAAGAGCTCCAATTCTTCTCCTTCAAAAAAGCCTCATCTTATTCTAGAAACTTAAGGGTCTATTTATAAGCTTTAGAAGTCCTTGACAAACTAGTAAACCTAGGAATTTCATAGGGTTTCAAAACCTATTACAATTGAGAGTTGGAAAACCCTAATATGGAAAGAAAAACACTTTGGCTGCCACTTGATATGTCTCCTGTGCACAGGTGCGATCGATCGCAACCCGTGTGCGCTCGATCGTAGGTCTGCGATCGAGCCTCTTCTGTTCTGCGCTCGAATGCTGATTGCCTGCTTCGTGTTGTGTCTTCTCTGGCACTGCGCTCGATCGCAGTGTCAGAGGCTCCCATTTTTCCCATCTTCTCTATTTGAGCCCAAATCTTCTAGATTTACTTCATGTTCTTCCAAAAGCCTACAAAAGTGTAGAAAACACAAAAATGAATTAAAATGGCCTAATTAACTAAAACCAAAGGATTAACACATGTAAGTTAAGGGCTTAAAATATAAATATTTTAGCACTTAACAAACCCCGTCAGGACGGGACATGTAACAGGAAGTTTTTATTTCTTCGTCATAAGTCATGTCAGAACGGGACATGTAATGGGAGCTACTGGTTCCTCATTAGGAACCTCGTCCGTACGGGACAAGTGACAAGAACATTTGTCATTAAGGACCTCGTAAGAACGGGAGACAAGTGACGAGAGCATTTTTCGTTTGGAAGTCGTCAGAATGGGACAAGTGACGAGAGCATTTCTCGTTAGAACGGGTACAAGTGACGAGAGCAAAATTGAAGCCTCTGTTTTCTCGTTAGTAACCCTGTCTGGACCGGACATGTAATGTGACCAAAGTTGGACTCCCTGGTTTCCCGTCAGCTGATGCGTTATGACAGGCTCATGACGGATATGTAGATCTATGTTTTTACTATTTACGTCATAACAAGGATTAACCCCCATTATGACGAGAATGGCTCAAAATATCAGATTTTGGCCTTCTCGTCCTAACAGAAGAAAATCGCGGTTAAGAAGGAAAGAAGCAAAGCTGCAAATCTATACTTGTCTTATTTCTGCAGAACCTTTTTGAACCTCTCCATTTCCATTTATGCTCCTCTGAGCTTGGAGGTTCTCGGTGAAGAAATGACTACTACTATCACTCATGAAAGTGATATCCTTCACCGTTTTGTGTACCAAGTAAGGCTGTCTAAAAAGCTTCGTGCTTTCTCGCCTACATGGGGTTTTTGTTTTTGTTGTTTTCAAACCACACCATACACATCACTCAACTGCAAAGAAGTCTACTAAAGGGTCGGTAAGGAGATGCACTGTACGAAGGTGGTCATGATGGAGACAAGCTGGGACGCTTGTTATTCTTACAAGTCTAGAGGTCCTCCAGGGAATGAGTATTGTCTAGTCTATAACTATGAATCTTCATATAGTGATTTCTTGGGTTTGGCTACTCCGGAGTGGTTTTTCCCTTTAGATGCTCAAAGAGTTTTCCACTTCATCAACAAAATCTTGTGTAGTGGTTGTGTGAATGTTCTTTATTTTTGTGTTGGTTTATTTTTAAGCATAGCGTTTTATTTTCCTTATATAAATCGCTTATGCATTTGATTTGGGGGTAGAACACGATCCTCTTTGTTCTTCCAATTGGTATCAAAGACTACTTCACTCGGTTTTGGATTAACGTCCTGAGTGTGTTCAATGACCTCCATTGTTTTGGGACGATCAACCTCTGTTCCAAGTGCTCCTTCCATTTTAATTGGAAGTGATTTTGTACTATGGAAGGTTCGATTAAGAGCCATGTTTAAGAGGTTCGTTTGTCCATTTTTTAGTAGCATGGCTAGAAGTTTTGTTGCATACCTTATTGAATTCTAGCCCGTCTTTCGGGTTTTTATTCATTTTGTTTACTTTTGTTCCCCGTTTTATGTATTTCGCTGTTGTTGGGTTTTTGAGTTTTTTTTGTTGTTGTGTGCCTTTCCTTGGGAGTGCTCTCTCCCTAGGTCTTGTTGAGTACTTTCTTCAAACACTTATAGTGCTCTTTATGAATCTCTCATTATTACTAACCTGTGTTATATTAGTTATTGAAGTTGTCTTATTTAATGGTTTGAGAGTTTGTGTGTATGCTTTGATGCTTATGTTCATTCTAAGCCTTGTCATATTTATGCACACTGTATTCACAAGTTTTGAGGGCTTTCACATCTATTAGTTTGGGCAAAAACCCGTATGAGTATTTTTGGCTTTCCCTCTGTAAATTGACGTTGCAAGTCAACCTCAAAACTTAATTGTTCATAGCATCACCTCTTTCAATGACAAGCAAAATATGATCAAAGATTAAATGTTTAGCAAAACTGTGACTAAACATATTCTTATAAATTTGCTTTCGAAATCTTATAGAAACAGCCGGTGTCATAATTATTAGGGAAAAAGGTGAAACACCCACAGGATTTAATTTGTATAAATTCTCTTGGACAATTGAAGAGGAATGGGTATATGACTTTTTATTAAAGTTGAGGAAAAAGGGTTTGACTTTTGCGTTAAGGGTCACCATTTTTCTTTTGAGATGTGATTGCTCCATGCTTATGTGACTTGTGCCCTCTCTTGTTAAATGGTTCACACACTTCGCTATGACGTGTTTTAGCATGTTCATTTGTATCATTGGCATAAGCATGTTTTTGATAAACCATCATGTTCGCTCATACTTGGCCTAAACTGAAGTTCATGTTAGTTTTGATGAGATAGTTTCTCTCATGTTTTTAAGAAGTGTTTGTTGTAAGCGTACACGTTGATTGGGTGAGAGTATTTGAGCTTTTTTGGTTTTCAAAAAGGAGAAGGAAGGGGTGAAAAAGGATTGTTTCTTGACACTATGTTTTCTTTTATGAAAATTGTTGTTGCTTTACTCAAGCTCTCTCTTCCAAGGGATTTTCTATTTTGTCATTGTATTCCTCACCTTTCTGTGCTAGGTTGAGGTGTGCTTTTTAATATGGTTGCGCTAAGGTTGTCTGGAGTGTATTCTCTTAGTTCTTTGCAGTAATGTTGTCTCTTTCTTCCTTCCAAAGAGCAAGAGTAGATGTTGGTCCTACACCTACTATGGCTCCTTCTGAAGTTGAAGATTGCATTTACCAAGAGATTTGTGACTGGCAGTGGCTAAGCTATGTTCCCTTATAAGAAGCTCAATCGCAAAAAAGGTTATCTTGACCTTAATATTTTTGTTCACAAACATGCAATATTATATGTTTGTGCATCACCTTTGTTTAGGGGATTGAATTCCTTTGTGATTGCAGTGTGTTGTGTCTTTGCATGCCTCTTGTTTTATCCTTCTTTTCCATTGCATGCTTTTTGTCCCTGTGATTATGTTGTTGATATTTGGATGAACCTTTGGTTATTAACTTTCAATATTTAGGATTTTTTTGTATAGTCTTGTGCTTGTGTCTTCTATTTTCAAATGTTTTGGGCTCCTTGACTTACATGCTTATATGTTTCAAATATACGATTGGCATTTCATGTTCTGTCTAGCACATTTGATACTCCTCTTTGGATTTGCTTTTGAGGAGAATGTTGGGTTTATAGTTTAAGATTGTGGATCTTCCATACTTTAACATGTTTGGGTTGTTTTGAAACTACATTTTCATATGCAGTGTTTCTTGATAACATGTTAATTTGGTTCTTGCTTCTCCCATTACATATTCCCATAATATATGAAATTTGTAACAATTGCCCTTTTGATTATGTGTTCAGTGTTTGCAATTGTTCATCCACATGTTTTGATTGTGGGTTTATGGCCTTGATGGTTTGTGTTTGAGATTAGCAAATGTCATGTTAGTTATGCTAATTTTTTTTCATCCATCTCAACCTTGTTTGGATGACATGAATTAGGCATTTGAATAGGAGTTTCTTTGGATTCACTTGCACTTTTATGTATTTAGTTTGAGCATTTCTTGCACTCATGTTGTGTTGTGTGCTCATAGTGTATGTCTTGACTTAAGCCTTTTTTGTTCCTCTGTGGTCTTTTGTACTCCTTGGTTATACCTTCCAAGGATACAAGTGATACCACTTAAGTTTCTTCATTTATCTGTGTTGATAGAAATAAAGAGAAAGTGATTTGTGGAGACATATGTTAGGGAGAGGTTGCTTATGTTAAGGGGGAGTTAACATTAGAGCCATTTTTGTTTGTGTGATATCTTTAATATATATTGTTTTCTTGACATATTATATGAGATATCTTGGCTCAATATGCTTTATTTCACATGCTTGTTTTTATGTGATTATTTGTTTAAATTCTTTCACATGTGTTTGGGGAGAATGGATTTGGTTATATTCTTTTTCCTCTTGAGTTGTTAATTTGGAGAGAACGTGTTTCATTCATCTACCCCTTTGACCATTCAGACAAAAAGTGGGAGA
The DNA here is from genome assembly GCA_036287905.1 of Corylus americana. Classification (NCBI taxonomy): domain Eukaryota; kingdom Viridiplantae; phylum Streptophyta; class Magnoliopsida; order Fagales; family Betulaceae; genus Corylus; species Corylus americana. The sequence continues at coordinate 14,133,283 of CP125823.1, forward strand.
GAGTATTTTGTGTGAAGAGGGAGGATCTTGCATTTTTTGTTGACTGGTTCGGTGCTTTGATCTTGATATCCCACAAACAAAGTTTTGTTTGGGGCTTTGGTCGAATTGCAACAATTTGGAAGTTTTTTTTTGGGGGGGGGGGGGGGGGGGAGTAAAGTGTCAGTTTTTAAATATTTGTGTTAAAAATGCAAATGAGTAGATAGTTCAGAAGGGTAAAATGTATTTTCCCCAATGATAAACTCCATCTTCAAAATTCCAAGAATTCAGAAGTCAAATCACTTACAAATGGCGAATTGAGATACAACAAGCTTCAATTAGTGCAAAATGAACTAACACACAATCATGAGGCTTCAAAATAATTCCAATATAAATGAATCAACATCTCAGAATTTATTAGACTTCTTATCAGATGAAACTTCCGAGGCATACATTTTTTTTTCTTTTATATATATATATAGGTTATGTAATGCTTAGCTTCCTTAAGCTTTCTAATTGACCCATGTATCGAGTGTTAAGTCAATGACTCTCAAACCAAATGGCTTTAGGGCACTAGGTGTAAAGACACCCCTAAGGACTTACTAACTCGAGTAAAAAAGGCTACGAAACTAAGCTAGCCATTTTATTGATTAAACCGAACTTCTCACTTTTTGACACGAACACTCACTATTTAATGAGGCAAGAGGTTCAGTTACTTAGTGAAAAATTCAAACTTGATTTTTTTTTTATTATTTTTTTTTAATAGTATGCCATGGTTATTCATCCAGTACGTCTCCCAACAGAATTCAAAATATTGAAAACAAACATAATTGGTCTCAAATTTAATACCTCATAAACATGTGCTAGCGTGTTCAAGGTAAATATTAAATTGAAACAAGAAGCATCTCATGTTGCCAAAAGTAAGTAACATGACTCAAAATTCCTAAGTCATATGATCATGTGTTCATATCTTTAAGCCTACCAATGAAATTCAAACCAAAATCAAAGCTCAACCATATACTTAAGAATGACATAACAATAACGGACCATGTTTTGTTTTTCCATACCCCCAAACTTGAATTATACATTGTCCCCAATGTAGGTACAAAACTAAAGAATAAGATTAAGAGAATAGGAATACCTGAATGAGCAAATGTGGGGTATATCATACCCCAAAACTCGAATGCAAAAACACATGTCCTTGAAAAAGAAGTGATACTCCAACCAAGAAAAATCAAATACACACATTGTTGTAAAAATATAATCAAAGAATGAAACAACAATGGATAAATACCTGGATGGAGATCATGTACCCTGGTGGAGTGAGGGGTTGAGTGCACAAGGCCTGCGCTCGATCCTATGAGGTATTTCTCAATTTAAGTCCGAGTTCCGAAGGATCTTACCTCGATCCTTCAGAAGTCCAATCAAGCTCTTCCATCCCTTCTTCTTCATGATCATGTAGCACTCCACAAGGATGAGGATTCCTCTTAACATCCGGAAACTGCTTCTCTCAGTTGAAAGGTCTTGATGCTCCCCATGACGATACTCAATGTGTTTATCTCGGACTCGTTTCATGATCAACCTCTTGTCTCGATGGGGGTTCTCAAAAACTGGGGCAACCAGGGAACTTGCCAAAAAATTGCCCACCCCAATAAAGTCCACTTCAGTAACCTCTGAATGAAATATGATCCTTGTGGGGTTGTCAACAGGTGGTGGAGTACTTGAAGTGAGAGGCATAGGCTCCCGTGGGTTTCTCCATGATGGGGCTTCAGATAGAGGATCGGGAGTGGGTCTTCAACAGTTTTTCCAATGTCATCCAAAGAAACATGTATTCTAATCAGGTACATTCTAAAAGGCATTGAAGATGTTCAGTATGATCTTCATATTCCCAAAGGAGATCTTCATTACTCCAGTCCGACAATTGATGCATGCATTGGCTGTGGCTAAGAAAGGTCGCCCGAGGATGACAGGAATTTGCTTCTCTAGATAAAGGACAAGTTCTGTGTCAAGAACTATGAAGTCAACTGATTAGTAGAACTTGTCCACCTTGATGATGACATCTTCCACAATCCCTCAGGGTTTCTTGATAGATCGGTCAGCTAATTGCAAGACAGTGCTTATAGGTTTCAGTTCCCATAAGCCAAGTTGCTGATACACTGAGAATGGAAGCAAATTCACACCAGCTCCTAAGTCGAGGAGAGCTCCCTCAATCTTAGTGTTTTCGATGATGCACGAAATTGTAGGCGCTCCAGGGTCCTTGAACTTTGGAGGAGTGTTATGCTCAATCAGGGAGCTCACTTGCTTAGTGAGAATGACTTTCTTTGGAATGTGCTTTCGATTCTTCCTCTTCTGAATGCTCAAGTCTCTAAGACATTTTACGTAGGCTAGAATTTGCTTGATGGCATCAAGGAGTGGGATGTCGACTTTGACTTGCTTAAAGACTTCCATCATGTCATATATCTTCTCTCCTTGCTTCCCGAAGTGGGCAGGTGCCTTGAGACGCTTTGGGAATGGGACCCTAGGCTCATATGGTATCTCATGAGTGGGGACATGTTGTGCCAAATATTACCTAAATTAATAGATAATATTTAGTACGTTTTAACTCGTAAGTGCACAAGATCAAAATAATAGTATAGCAGGCAAATACGAGATCATTCCCATGAGGATTGGTAAATTATGTTTAGAAGTAGTTTCCTATTTAATTAAAAGATAAAATTCAATTATCACGATGGAATTTAGTAGAAAGAAATAAAATAAAAGATAAACAAAAACTAAAAAGGATTAGGGTTTTGATATCCACCACTAATTATATTCAATTAATATAACAATATGCCAATACTTTGATCATATTATGCATATCTAATGTTTGTCAACCTAAAGGCATGGGTGTCTACTCCTTAAGCTATTGATTTTCCTAAGCAACGAATTAGACATGGGTGTCTACTCTAATTATTTTCTTTCTTAAAGGAATTAGCATGGGTGTCTACTAAGTTGTTCTTTAAGAAAGCATAAAACTATAGAAATCGACAAACACATGAGGCCTAGGGCGTGGGTGTCTACTCTCAGTTCCCCATGTCGATTAACCCAAGAATCGCGGTGTGGATTTCTTTTGTTACTTATGTTAAACCCAGGACTCGGTCATCCAAATTGATTTAACTAACTAGTCCATACCACATGCATATGTTGGCCAGACAGACAGATATGAGGAATTCATGAAAGCAGGTATTAATCGAGTTAAATATACAACAAGATCATCACAAAGGCGCCAATATTGAAATATTAATTAAACATAACTAGGGCTTCAATCTAGCCCTAAATAAAATATAAACTACATAATAAAAATAAAAGGTGAAAGAGAAGAAGAACCCAAACCCCTCTTGATGTAGCCTTCAGCTCCTTTGCAGAGCTTGTGCCTCTTTTCTCCACACCTATTCCTAGAGGCTAAGAGGTCTATTTATAGGCTTTAGAAGTCTTTGTTACAGAAGTAAACCTAGGAAATTTGTAGGGTTTTAATCCTATTACAAGTTGGAGTTGGAAAACCCTAATATGGAAATACTAACAAGCTGGCCGCACTCTTGACTTGCCTCCTGCGCAGGGGTGCGATCGATCGCAACCCGTGTGCGCTCAATCGAACGTCTGCAATCGAGCCTCTTCTGTTGTGCGCTCGATCGCATGTAGCCGCATCATACATGTTTTCTCTGGTCGTACGCTCAATCGCAGGGAACCTGTGATCGATCGCACTGTCAGGGGCTCCAATCTTTTCCCAATTTCTCTCTTTGAGCCCAAAATCTTTCAGATTTACTTCATTTTCTTCCAAAAGTCTACAAAAGCATGGAAAACACAAAAAGGAACTAAAATAGCACAAAATAACAATATTAAGGAATTAACACACATAAGTTTAAGGGCTAAAATATGAATATTTTGGCACTTAACACACCCCCAAAAACTTACATATTGCTAGTCCCTTAGCAATACAAAACTAAAAACAAAATGAATAATAGGAAACAAAAAGATAAATCCATCTTTCGTGGGATGTACGATTGCATTTAGCATATGTAACAAGCCTTTTAAACCCCCAGGAATTCCCTAGTGGACGAGTGAAGTCTCGTGAGGGTTTTCCAGAAATGTTACCCACAAACGTCATGCACAGTTCATGTTATCCCAAAAATTAAAGTATCACTTAAAGATCATGATTTTCATTCATTAGCAAGTTTTAAAAGATGAACTCCATCTTCACAATGAATTGGAATCTCAAAGTTCAATTACTTACAAAGGACATGCTAAATCATCACAAGTTTGAAAATTGTGTATAGTGAATTCGCACATAAATATGAAGCTTCCAAGTATTTCCAATGTGCAATGTCTCCATATCTCAAAGTTCACTGAAATCCCTATTAGAATGAACAACAATGGCATATTTTTCTTTTTCTTCTCTTTTTTTTTTTTTTTTTTTTTTTTTTCCTTTCTTTCTTTTTCGTCAGGTTGTGCAATGTTTGGTTCCCTTAAGCTTTTTAATTGACTCATGTAACGAGTGTTAAGTCAATGACTCCCAAACCAGATGGTTTTAGTGCATTAGGTGTAAAGACACCCCTAGAACTTACTAACTCGAGTCAAAAAGGCTACGAAACCAAACAAACCATGACATCAATCAAATCAAAAAATTTCTTCTTTTGACGTGAGCACTCAATGTTTTGAGGCAAAAAGCCTAGTTACTTAGCGAAAAGCTTATAAATGATTTTTTTTTTTTTTTTTTAATCACATGTATATGCCAAAGTATCCATTTAATAAATCATCCAGTTTCACCCAAGGCATAGAAACACACATCAGACTTCATGTCATACCACACAAATTATGTGCTAATGTGCTTGTGTAAGATTAGATCAAACATGTGACTTTTCAACTGTCCTAAGCAAGTAACCAAACTGAAAAACTCAATTATTAGATCATGTGTTCAAAATTTTAAGCTCACCAATGAAATCAAATCACAATTCTTGAGATCAACCAAAATTTTAAAGCAAACATGAACATGCATAATTTTTTTTATTTTATTTTTTATTATATATATATATATATATATATATATATATATATATATACAAACAACAAAACAAATAACATGAAATTGGGACAAAGTGTGTGTAAACAACATGTCTGCCCATACCCCCAAAGTTAAATGACACATTGTCCTCAATGTATCTAAAACAATGAAAGAATTTACTTAGGAGATGGACAACACTGTCTTGGAAAGCATGGCTCATAGCACACCCCCAAACTTGAATCGAAGCGCACTTGTCCCTGCAAAGTAAACATTAAAACAAATAAAAAGGAAACCAAAACAAAACTAAAAACAGACATAAAGATAAATTGTAAAACAAATAGAAAAATAATAGGATAACTATGAGGTGCCTCCCATGAGCACTAAGTTTAACGTCTTTAGCGAGACTGTATAGCAGCCTTAGTACTGCTGGATGGAGATGCGCTTTATCGCACTGTCGCATGGTAGCTCAAAGTTGTGGACAAAAAATAGAGAACATTAAAACCACAATAATAAGTAAAAACTAACAGACTTTTAAAAAAAAAAAACCATAAACATAAAACAAAAGGCAAAATAAAAGAAAACAGAAAACAAAAATAACAATAAAGATAAGAATAAAATAATACAAATACAAATACAAATAATAAAAGCAAAATTGAAATCAGCAGCTTCAGTACTACTGTCTGGCTATGCGCTCGAACGCAGTGCACTTGCGCTCGATCTCTCTGGAATGAGCACTCGAGCGCATTGTCGCAAAACATAAACATATATGGCTCACAGGCAGCTGTGCGCTTGATCGCAGTGAGATTGCGCTTGACCGCACTGCCGCAAATTAAATTAGTTTTGCGGGCAGAAACAAAAATGAAAATTAAACAAAAAATAAATGGAAACATAAAATAAACATAATGATAAATAAATAAAAAATAATGAACAAAACAGAGCAAAGAAAGAAAAATAAAATAAATAAATAAAAGAATTATAAACAAACAAAAACAAAGAAAATAAAATAAGCAAAATTAAAACAAAACAGAAACAGAGAAGTAAATGAAAAACTAAAAAAAATATTTTTTTTTTACTTTTTTTTTTTTTGGATAAAAAAGAAATAAAAATTAAAATAATAGACATGAAACAAAAACAAAAAATATAAAAATAAAAATAAAATAAAGGCAAATTGTTCCCTAGAACGGCGCTCGATCGCAGGTTAGTGCGCTCGATCGCAGGTTAGTGCGCTCGATCGCACTTGGCCTATGCTCGATCGCAGTAACATAATACTTTTGCCGCAAACTGCAACAAAGAACAAAAACGATAAGAAAAACAGATTTTTTTTTTTTAATTTTTGATAAAACAAAAAAAAAATTAAAATAACAAAACTAAATGAAAATAATTCTAGACAAAATTTAACACAATCCGCGGCAGCGGCGCCAAAAACTTGTTGTGCCAAATACTACCTAAATTAATAGATAATATTTAGTACGTTTTAACTCGCAAGTGCACAAGATCAAAATAATAGTATAGCAGGCAAATACGAGATCATTCCCACGAGGATTGGTAAATTATGTTTAGAAGTAGTTTCCTATTTAATTAAAAGATAAAATTCAATTGTCACGATTGAATTTAATAGAAAGAAATAAAATAAAAGATAAACAAAAACTAAAAAGGATTAGGGTTTTGATATCCACCACTAATTATATTCAGCTAATATAACAATATGCCAATGCTTTGATCATGTTATGCATATCTAATGCTTGTCAACCTAAGGGCATGGGTGTCTACTCCATAAGCTATTGATTTCACTAAGCAACGAATTAGGCATAGGTGTCTACTCTAATTCTTTTCTTTCTTAAAGGATTTAGCATGGGTGTCTACTAAGTTGTTTTTTAAGAAAGCATAAAACTGTAAAAATCGACAAACACATGAGGCGTAGGACATGAGTGTCTACTCCCGGTTTCCCATGTTGATTAACCCAAGAATCGCAGTGTGAATTTCTTTTGTTACTTATGTAAACTCAGGACTCAGTCATCCAAATTGATTTAACTAACTAGTCCATACCACATGCATATGTTGGTCAGACAGACACATATGAGGAATTCATGAAAGCAGGTATTAATCAAGTTAAATAGCACAACAAGATCATCACAAAGGCGCCAATATTGAAATATTAATTAAACATAACTAGGGCTTCAATCTAGCCCTAAATAAAATATAAACTACATAATAAAAATGAAAGGTGGAAGAGAAGAAGAACCCAAACTCCTTTTGATGTAGCCTTCAGTTCCTTTCCAGAGCTTGTGCATCTTTTCTCCACACCTATTCCAAGAGGCTAAGAGGTCTATTTATAGGCTTTAGAAGTCCTTGTTACACAAGTAAACCTAGGGAATTCGTAGGGTTTTAATCCTATTACAAGTTGGAGTTGGAAAACCCTAATATGGAAATACTAACAAGCTGGCCGCACTCTTGGCTTGTCTCCTGCGCACGGGTGCGATTGATCACAACCTTTGTGCGCTCGATCGCACGTGTGTAGTCGAGCCTCTTCTGTTGTGCACTCGATCATACGTAGCCGCATCATACATGTTTTCTCTGGTCGTGCGCTCGATCGCAGGTTCCCTGTGATTGATCGCACTGTCAGGGGCTCCAATCTTTTCCCAATTTCTCTCTTTGAGCCGAAATCCTCCAGATTTACTTCATTTTCTTCCAAAAGCCTACAAAAGCATGGAAAACACAAAAAGAAACTAAAATAGCACAAAATAACAATATTAAGGAATTAACACACACAAGTTTAAAGGCTAAAATATGAATACTTTGGCACTTAATAGGACAACTGATGAAGAAGCCCCAGTGCTTACTTGCTTACCCTTGTCCTGATGCAGATTCTGTGGGGCCTGAAGTTGCTCTTCCTTCTTTTCTTCCACATGATTGTCAACTAGTCTTCGGCTTTGTAATGTGGTAACGCCTTGAACTTGCTCCAGATGAGAAGTGCTTCCTTCTACCATGTATAGTCCCCTAGGGTTGGTCACTATCTGACTTCGAAGCTTTCCATTGTCCCTCCAGTTGAGGGCATTGGCAAGTTGTCCGACTTGAGCTTCTAACTTGGCGATACCACCGATTCGGGCTTCTATATTGGCGATGGACTAAGAGTGAGAATTCACTTTCTGATTCATAGTCTTCATTTCGCTTATAGCTTCCAACACCATGTTTTGAAAGTCTGACGCCAACATAGGAGGTGGTGCGGTCTGAGCTTCTAACTTGGAAATTGCTTGAGTGTGCGAGTTCACCATCTCCTGTTGAGATTTCATTATCTCTTCGTGAGTTTTCAGAGTCTGATTCGTCTCACTCATAAGGTCCCATATCTTCTCTTGAAAGTCAAAATCCGACCAAGGGGCTGGTGTGGCCTGATACTATCGCTATGGAGGCCGGTATGTGGAAGAAGGTTGATAGGGCTGCCTGTTAGATTGAGCTTGATTGTTTAGCCTAGTAGCTTGGGCCTTCCATGAGAAGTTTGGATGATTTCTCCACCCCGAGTTATAAGTATTGGAGTACAGATCATTATCTAGTTGGGAGAATGCTGCATTGACCTACTCATTAGAAACATCAACATAATTTCCAGTAGTAGGGCAGTCATTTATTTGATGCATAGGACTAGAACAAAATGAGCATGGTTCAGGTTGTGTGTGCTTGTGAGCAAAATTAGGTGCAAAACCAGTAACCATCAATTGATCTAACTTCCTAGTGATAGCATCAACTACTTGGGTAGCTACATCCGCAGAATGTCCTACTTCAAAGAGACCGTTGGTCTTTGGTGCTTTAGGTGTGGGTGTCTTACGTCTAGTGGAAGCATGATGAACATAATTACTACTCAAATTTTCAAGCAGGGCCCATGCTTCATCCTCACTCTTCAACATAAAGGTCCCCCCCCCCCCCCCCCCCTCCACAGGATGCGTCTACCATTTGTCTATGAGGCTCGGTCAAGCCATCATAGAAACTTTGCACAAGCTGCCATTTCGGGACAACGTGGTGTAGGCATGATCTAAGAAGGTCCCTTAGCCTCTCCCAGGTCTTATGCAATTGCTCGCCCTCATTGGGAGATACTAGTGATAGCTCTCCTAATGTCATTGGTCTTTCCTATGGGAAAATACTTAAGAAATTCTTGTTGCAATGCAGCCCAAGAAGTAATGAGGTTGCGTGCTAAGGAATTAAACCAATGTTTTGCTATTTCCTTGAGGGAGAAAGGAAAGAGATGCATCCTTAGTGAATCCAGTCAATTTAATGGTGGAACAGATTGCTAGGAATTCATTGAGGAAGTCGTAAGGATTTTCATTGCTAAGCCCTAGGAAAGATGGTTGACTTTGTATAGTGCTGGGCTTAATCTCATAGTGGGCTGCCGTAATGTCCGGCAGCCTGAGATATGTGGGGGAAGTGTGTGTGGTAGGGAAATAGTGATCTCTCAAAGCCACAAGGTCGCCCATGGTCTCAGTGGTGTGCTCTCTTAGCAATTTAGAATTCCTTTTGGCTCTAAGTTGTCTAAGAGTGTGTTTAATGTTGGGGACACAAGCAATTAAGGGCAAAGACAAAGAACGGCGACCCAAAATAAACTAAAAAGGAAATCACAATAAAATAAAAACTAAAACAGAAAGTAAAAGCTCACAAATGGCCCGAAGGAGTTGGAATTTCGAAGCTGCAATTGCTAGAATCTGGCAGGCTAGCACAGGTGCGCTCAATCGCACTTCAAGGTGCACTCGATCGCATTGCCGATGCTAGGCTCGATCGCTGGCTGGCTGGGCTTAAGCACAGGAGTGCAGGGGGGTCTTCACAACTCTAGACCTGTGTGAGAAAAACTCCAAAAAAAAAAAAAAATCACTAAAACCAAAATTAAAAATTAAAAATCAAAAACAAAGTAAAGCAAAAAATAATTAAGCTAAGACTAATCCATAAAATTTAATAACTAAACTGTTAAGCAGTCCCCAGCAACGGCACCAAAAATTGATGTGGTACTTTTTTTAAAACTAAAAATATCAATTATAAAATTAACCACTTGCAATAGGACAAATCCTTGTTGGATAGGGCTATAGAGAGGATGTCGAACTTCAAGCATTGCAAAGGTTTTGTTATCAAATACGAAAGATCAAAATTAACTTAATTAAGAAGATGATTGATTTGGTTTGTAACTAAAGTGCATGAAATTAAAAGAGAATTAAATATAAGAGAGAGTGTAGGGTATTGACTTCACCGCTATCCACACAACAATGCTTAATCAGATTTAATCCATAAATTCATTCTATACATGTTATAAATAAACAAGAAACTACCTTATTAAAGAATAAGTATAACCTATCTTCGGTTGGCACGGATCATCCACCTAACCACTAAGATGCGGTATGACCTGTCTTCCCTAGGTATGGATTATCTAATTATTTAATAGGATACATATAATCAATGAATAAGCTTAACCCATTTTCGGTTGGCACAGACTGTCTACCTAAATTATACTAAACTAGGGTGTAGTACAATCCGCCTTCCCTAGGCATAGCCTATCAATTCATATTGATCATGTGTCAATTAAACCCATTGTATAACCATCATCCTCATAATCACAGAAAACAAAAATGATTTGAGTTCAATATAAGTAAAAGACTTTCTAAGACAAGATAAGAATTTCACTAATACTGAATTTAAAATTAAGAACAATTGCATTTAATAATTAAGAACAGAATCAAAAGGTAGCAATTCTCATAGTTATACAATCAACATGCATAAACTCAAAATCTAGAAATTAAATACAATCAAACCATTGTGCTTGGATAGGGTTACATCAATACCCCACAAAGGGGTTTAGCCGCTTATGACTCTGCTAAGCTCCAATGAATTTTTGCTCTAGGAAGCGGTGTCTCTTTCTTCTATGTTTAGAGGCCTATTTATAGGGATTAGGAGAACCCTAGAAACCTTAGGAAACCGTAGGTCAGTCTCCCTGTCCAAGTGGGAGACTAAAATCCTTTTCCAAGCTGGAAAAACGCATGTTCGCGCATTCTGGAAGCCATGTGCGCTCGAGCCCAAGGGATGTGTGCTCGAGCTTAGCTGGTATGCGCGCGCTGGTGTGCGCTTGATCCTAGGCTGAATGCGCGCAAGCGCATTCATGCTCGATCTCAAGTGCTGCTGCGCTCGATCGAAGTACCAGAGAAGCGTCCAATTTTGCCTTTTAGGCCTAATTTTCAATGGATTTCTTGCATTTCCCAAATAAAACCTGAAACACTAAACAAAACAAAAATCAAACAAATAACAATGCTAAGGAATTAAAAAATGCAAATTAAGGGGCTTCAATGTGCAACATTCGGCGCTTATCAGACAACACTGAAGGAGTGTCTCTAGTTTCCCCTCAGGAGCCCCGTCAGGACGGGACATGTAACGGGAAGTTTCTATTTCCTCATCGGAAGTCACGTCAGAACGGGACATGTAATGGGAGGCTACTGGTTCCTCGTTAGAACGGGACAAGTGACAAGAGCATTTCTCGTCAGGAAGTCGTTAGAACGGGACAAGTGACGAGAGCAAAATTGAAGCCTCTGTTTTCTCGTCAGGAACCCCGTAAAGACGAGACATGTAATGGGACCAAAGTTGGACTCCCTGGTTTCTCGCCAACTGATGCATTATGACTGGCTCGTGACGGATATCTAGATCTATGTTTTTACTCTTTATGTCCTAACGAGGATTAACCCCCGTTATGATGGGAATGGCTCAAAATATCTGATTTTTGCCTTCCCGTCCTAAAGAAGGAAAATCCCTGTTAAGACTAAAAGAAGTAAAGCTGCAGATCTATAAATACCTGTCTTATTTCTACATTACCTTTTTGAACCTCTCCATTTCCATTTATGCTCCTCTGAGCTTGGATTTTCCCGGTGAAAAAAGGGATGTACTATTACTCATGGAAGTGATACCCTTCACTGTTTTGTGTACCAATTATGGCTGTCTAAAAAGCTTCATGCTTTCTTGCCTACTTGGGGTTTTTGCTTTTACTGTTTTCAAACCACATCATACACATCACTCAACCGCAAAGAAGTCTACAGTAAGGTCGGTAGGGTGATGCGCTGCATGAAGGTGGTCATGATGAAGACAAGCTGGGATGCTTGTTGTTCATAGAAGTCTAGAGGTCTTCCAGGGAGTGAGTATTGTCTGGTCTGTAACTGTGAATCTTCATATAATGATTTCCTGGGTTTGGTTGCCCCAGAGTGGTTTTTCCTTCGAGGTGCTAAAAGGGTTTTCCACTTCGTCAACAAATTCTCGTGTTGTGGTTGTGCGAATATTCTTTATTTTGTGTTGGTTTATTTTTAAGCATAGCATTTTATTTTCCTTATATAAATTGATTATGCATTTGATTTGGGGGTAAAACACTATCCTCATTGTTCTTTCAATACATATACAAGTTTTTAGTGTAACTACTAAAAACACTCGAGCTTGAGCTTTTTGGATAATCTTTCCCATTAAATCTAAAACTAGGGAAATATTCCTTATATCTCTGTTCTCTCACAAAGGATTTGGATTCCTTCTTGAAGTTCATGTTCTCACAATGTTAGATATGATTACCCAATGTACTAAGTTCTATTGACAGCTGATAGATCTCACTCTTAGATATATCTAAGTAATCAACATTTCACATTTGAGTTCACTTACTTCTCAGGATTTAGAGTAAATGTTTAAGACATCGTACACATACATCAATTGTTGTAACAATATGTACAATTGATGACTCACGTGGTCCTGTTCAGTAAATGGCATAACCTTGCTAATACCCCAACATATTAACCTGAAGCCTCCCTACTTTTCATGACCAAAATAAGTCATTTGAGATTTAGCATGTTATAGTTTAGATGGAATTCCCAATTCCATTTACGACTACGAACACAAGCTTTATAAGTTGCAAAGATTTTTTGAGTATGATCTTATGTGATTCACACACCTTCACTCAAATACAATGCATCTTAGGGATCTCACATGCATATAATCGAATAATACACAGTCCATGTATATATGCCATGTAAGAATAAATGTATATGTCTTTTGTTCTATCCAAAAAACTCTATCAATCAATTGGAGTTTTGGACATAATTCCTAACAAACTCCCACTTGTCTTCAATTCCAATTTGACACTTGTCTGCTATCTTTATTCACAGAATGAAACAGCCAATGTTTCATTTAGGCAAGTATCTTGTGAACAAGATACTACAAAACTAGTCCTCTCCAGAATCATGCCAAGCTTTATCTCTTGAGAGATTCTCTCTAAGAGATATTTTCTAAGTTGAGATAGCGTTTGCATCTCAATCGAGATACCGAACACTCTTTGGTCTGTGGTCGTGTTAATCAACTTGTATTGTTGTTCTCATAACTCCCACTTTTATTGTTTGTAAAACAAACTCATTTTGACAGCCTATCAATAATCTAAGCATATCTTGGATTCTTGCTATTGATAGTATTCACATATCATCCAAGCTGATTTAGGAAATACTTCTAATTGATATATTCATGTATATGAAATATATTAAACTGGACCACGTGAGTTGTTATTTTATAAAGTACTGCCAATTGGGTAACTTGAACCCACGACAACTTATGGCATTGACTCTAAATCTTAAGAGGAATGTGAACTTAAATGTGAAAGTGTAGATCATTTTGATACATTTAGGACCAAGATCTTTCATGGTCAAAATCTTAGTATGTTGGGTGATGATATGTAGCATTGTGAGAATACGACTCCTCATGATGGAATTCATAATTTTATTTTTATTGGAATCAAATAGATATTTATATCCCTTTGAGATAGATTTAAGAGCATTCCCAATGGAGGAGTTAAATTGTACTTTTATCTAAAATGACTAATCATATTTGTAAAAAAAAACTCCACTTTGGATTAACCAAAAAAAATGCAAAATGGATATTTTATTAGATTAGCAAAAAAAAACAAAAAATGCTACATGTAGCAGCACTTTTCTCATGAGCCATTTCATTTTTTTATTGTTTCTCACCTGTTTTCTCTTTTCCCACAATTTTCTCCTGCTATTTATCTTCCACATCTCTCTTTTTCCAAAATTTCCTCCTACTATTTTTCTCTTCACATCTCTTTTTTCCCAAAAGTTGAAAAATAGAATATTTAGGAAAAATACAATCCTTATAAAAAAAATAAATAAATAATATTTAAATGATATAGATAAAAATATAGCTAATTAGATGTAGGAGGCATTTAAAAATTCATTAGCTAAACTAGATAAAGTGAGTTTTGATGAGTTATTTTGTATAAAAATTTGACTCCTCCATTGGGAATATTCTAATAGGAATTAGTTAATGTGAATATGGGGCCTCAATATTTTAGTAAAGAGATACTAAAACAAAATATATTTAATGAATATGATTTCAAGAGTATAATAATAATCAAGAGATTAAATTAGCGACTCAAGGATTAAGAGATAGTGAAATAAAAGTAACAGTAAATTTCTAATTGACTTTAATTTTTCACTGTGGATATTTAATGGAGGGGCCAAATGCAATTATACGAAGTCAATGGAGCTTTTGATTAATCAAAATAAATATTAAAATGCAATCACAACATTTTTAATAGAATAAGTTGTAATTAATGGTAACATAGATGACGCGTGTCCTAAGCCCATTGTAACTAGAGTGTATTTTTCTTTTGAGTCCCTCCTCAAGCTAATAATTACCCATAAGGGCTCCTAACAAAGGATTCGTATGTCTATATAAAATGGTCTTGCCTAAGAGAGACCACAATTCAGAATTGAGAAAAAGATCCAAAAGATCTTCAAAGCAAACCATAGCGGCCACATAAAATCCCTTAACCGTTTTTGAGTTGCACACCATCACGGTATGCAATGGTTCGACCTTGATTTTTTTTTTTTTCTACAATTTTTGTGATTGATTCACACATGAATACCCAACAGTTATTGTGTATCAGGTAGTACGCTGCTGAGGTGGCAAAAAGGTGGAACACTTATTGTCATAATTGTCCTTCTTTTAAAAGATGAGGATAATCTTTTCTCAACTTTTATTCTTTTTTGCTTAAATTGTTTAGGATTGGGTTTAAGAAATATAGCTTTTAAGTTAAAAAGAGTTTTTGGGCAAAAACTTCATTTTTAAGCTTTGCCAAAAGTGTGTTTTGGCCATTTTTAGGTTTTTTGGATCCTTAAAAGTGTTTTTAATTTTTTTACCAAACAAATATATTTTTTTTCAAACGGATTTTTTGAGTGTTAAAAACACTTATAGGACCCTCCTTAAGCGCAATCCCAAACACCCTAAATGGATATTTAAAATGGAGATTATCCATTTCCCTGCCATGCGGCCTTCCTTGCCTCTTAGTCTGAGAGTGGGCCGACCAATTGAGCCCAGATGATTGGGGTTTTGTGGATCTCAATATCCCTATTCTGTTCTGGCCCAATTTGGTTGGATATTTGTAAATCAAAGTTGATTTTTTTATTTTTTTTCGAGCGTAAACTTTTTTAGTCGACAAAGGAGCGTAAACTTAGATTTAAAGCAAATTTACGGTTTAAATTATATTTCAAAAACAAAAACACAGTATATATATATATATATATGACACAAAATTGTTAGATCTAATGTAGATGTTGGATGGTAAGGTGGTAGGCATTTATTGAATGAAGCCCGTGCCGAGATCTGGTTGGGTTGTCGGATTAGCTTAAAATCAATAATAAAAATCCACAGATTCACGGCCCATCCTCTCTCAAGTCTCAACTGAATGCCCGCCCTTCTACAACTTCATTCAATTCCACAAGATATATATATATATATATATATATATATATATATATATATGAGAAATGCTATAGTGCAATAAAATGATCACTTTTGGCCCATAAAGTGTTAGGTGGCAAGAGATCATAGGCTTCATTTATAGCTATAAATGAAGCCTATGATCTCTTGCCACCTAACACTTTATGCGCCAAAAGTGATCATTTTATTGCATTATAGCATTTCTCTATATATAAAGGGGTAGAGTCTTATGATTTTTAGGTTGAAAATTATGCAATCGTGTTAAACAATTTTCAAAATTAATATATAGATATTATTTTATGTTTTGCGAATGTTTTAAAATTGAATGTTTTAAACAACACTGAATGAAGGAAGAGAGAACAAGAGAAAGTGTAGTTGATATTTATAATGTCCAACAAACTTTAAGCCTTTAGAAATGCTTGAGCGGATATACTTGTATGTATGCTCTAGTACATGTGCATGGGTTGTAGGTGCTTTTGTGGCGCTTTTGTACTTGGTCATTCATTTTTGGACGGTCAGGATCGTTTGATTGAGTAGTTTGATCTAGACCATAAGATGCTTATTAGGTAGATCCAATGATTGGATTTTCTAAACCGTAATTAAAGTTAATCGTAAGATCAAATCATCTTTGATCTAACGATTGAGATTAAATAATTAAGATATAATGGTTATTATTAAATAATTTTTGATAACTATTTAATCTAGTGGTTAGAATTAAGTTTATGTTAAAATAGCAATTTATGACGGTTATAAAAGCAGTTTATTTTTAAAATTATATGACTACAGTTCAATTTTTGAAAAACACATAAAGTTGTCCTTAAAGAAAATTAGAGTATTTGTCTCATCATAGAATAGAGAAATTTGAGGATGTTTGGGTTTAGTTTTATTTTTGCAAAACTTAACTACGTAAGTTTTCTAACTCCATTATTTCTGAAACCGTATTTGTTATTACCCATTTGCATATCATTTCTGGTGAGAACAAATAATTTTTTTTAAAAAAATGATTTTGTAACACATCTTATAAGCAATGTCGATTTTCTGTTTCTCTTATTTTTCTAACAAATCGTTGATTAGTAAGAAAACCAGTTACCTTACAATCAATCTGCAGCCCAATGAAATATAGTAGATTTAATTCCGTAAATGCATAAAATGAAAAATGAAAAAAGCAGGACAACAATT
Source organism: Corylus americana (assembly GCA_036287905.1). Lineage (NCBI taxonomy): Eukaryota > Viridiplantae > Streptophyta > Magnoliopsida > Fagales > Betulaceae > Corylus > Corylus americana. The sequence goes on from CP125823.1 coordinate 14,150,252, forward strand.
CATTACTGTTAAATGGCATAACAAATAATGGCACCTGGATAATACATACATTTATGAGTTTTGGCGTTTTGCACTGGAGTGGCACAATGAATGTGGAATTTGGATCCTCTCTCCATATATATTTATTTGTTTATTTTTAAGAGATACAAAGCATGTGGATACTCTATCCATATCATTTGGACAGAAGGAGATTCAATTAGTTTTATTTAAAGAATAAAATTGTCTAAAAAATATAAAAAATTGATTTTGCTCTCATAAATAAAACCAAGCGAAGGAATAATGTATGACATAGTTTAGTTCAGCTAATGATTATTATTATTTTTTTTTATCTTTTTTTTTTCTTTAGTTCATAACTTCATATTTACACGTGGTTTAACGACTTTATTTTTACCTACCTGAGTTTCAATTCGTATTACAAATGATACTACACTTATTAATTAAAATGGAGTTAGCACTTCCATTCAAAATATTGACGGAAGTCCACGTCAGTCCAATAAAGCTGACACGCGACAAGGAGTAATATTAAAAATTAAAAATTTAAAAAAAAAAAAAAAAAAAGTAAGACAATTAAAAAAAATTTTAAAATAAAAAAAGTTAACAAAAATAAAAATAAAAGTAGCTAGGGGATCTCGAGCCACTCATTTGGGCAAAATAGGGTGGCCAACACGCCCATTTGGCCTAGGGTAGTTTCAGCGACCACACACAGCCAGTTTGCGGGTGCCCGAACCACCCCCATGGCCCTTGGGGTGGTCCGGCCACCCCTAAAAATCAAACCCTAACCTTTTTTTTATTTTTAGCCTTCTGGGGTTGACCAGACTACCCTCAAGGGCTATGGTTCGACCACTCCTAAAAACCATTTTGGAGGTGGTTCGTCCACTCCCTAGTTGGCCATGGGGTGGCTCCAACCATCCCTTTGGGCCAAAATGGGGTTGGGGGCTTGCTTCTTTTTTTCTTTTCATTTTCTTCAAAAAAAAAAATTAGTTTTTAAGGTATTACTTGTTCCTTGCTACATGTCAGCTTTTTATTGGGCTGAGGTGGATTTCCATCAGTTTTTTAAACGGAAGTTGGACACGAATGCTAACTCCGTTTTAATCAATAAGTAGAGTACATTTGTGATACAAATTGAAACTCAAGTGGTAAAAATAAAGTCATGAAATCACATAAGGACAAAAGGTATTTAACCCTAAAAAAATAAAAAATAAAAAAAAAAGACCATATTAACTACAGTTAACTATTATTGCCCTTTTAACTAGTCTTAGTGGAGTTGTTTAGGATGCATGCATTATTTGGTGAATCATGTCTCCTTTGAATCTCTTGTCAATACATAAACTGTAGACTTTAATTTCTTTATTTTGTTTAAGTTGTACAACAAATATCTTTAATTTTTTTTTGGAAAAGAGAATCAAAGCTTATATAAATCAAATACGTTCTTGCTCAACAAGAATAATCTCCAAGATACATGTAGGACATTCTAGTCTCTAGATACTAAGATTGCTTAGGGGTGTCAAGGCGGTTACGGTTAGCGGTTATTGCCAATAACCGCTAACTGCAATAACCGCTAACCGTAACCGCCTTAGCGATTAGTAGATTTCACTAACCGCAACCACTAACCGCTAAGCGGTTAGCGGTTAGTGAAATATATAACCGCTCGCTAACCCTTTTTTTTTTTTTAATTTGACTTTTTGGGCTTTCTTTAGGCCTTTTTTTTACCTTTTTTTTTTTTTTTTAGTGTCTTCTTGGGCCCAATTGCTATAAAAAGAGTCCATATTGAAAAATCAAAAATATTTGACCCAAAATTTACATTTACTTGTACTTTAAAAAAATTTCCTTAAATATTAAATCATAACCGATTAACTTTTTTTTAAAAAAAAAAAAAAAAAAAAACAACAACATATAAAAAAAAAAATTCAACACAATATATAAAAAAAAGTTCAGAATTTAGACAACTGTCACAACATAAAATGATAATTCATTAATACTTAAATTGTGTTTATAAGTAACACATTGGTCATTGTTTAATCGAATGTCAATTACTTAATTTGATATTATACGAATTATATCATCATTGTACATTAATAATATGATTCACTTGAAGTCTTGAATAAAGTATTTGGATTGTCATTGAATCATATGATTAAATATTGATAGTATATATTTATATTATTCATATGCATATGTAGGCTTATATAGACTTATAACATATATAGACTTATAAGTTTATAACATATATTGGAAATAAGTCTCTAGATATTTAATTGTTGTATTAGTATAAATTTGTATACTTATGAGTTATGTCATATTATATATGTATAATTTGTTATTATATAATCAAATGATTTAATGATCAATTGATCATTTGATATAATTATATAAATTATAGTGATAATATATTAATACTCAAATTGTGATTTAATTATTTTAAAAAAAAAATTTGAGATTTAATGATCAAGTGATTATGTTATATGTATAAATATTTTTATAATTATATTATATAAAAAGGCGGTTAGCGGTTAGTAAACCCAATAACCGCTAATTGCTAGGCGATTATAGCGGTTAGGCGGTTAGCGGTTAATACAGTTAAGTGGTTAAGCGGTTAGCGGTTAGCAGGAGGTTTTTAACCGCCCGCATTGACATCCCTAAGATTGCTCTACATTACAACTCAAATTAAATCTAGCTAGTAAGTGGGCAGCCTCATTGCCAGTTTGTCTTACATGTTTAGCCTCCCAGTGGGCTGCCATATTAAGCGATGATTTTGCCCCTTCCACCAACTGTCCATAACTCCCCATGTAAACTGAATCACAACGTAGAGCTTGTACAATCTCGAGCGCATCTCCTTCCACATCAATCTTGCAAAAACCCCACCTGGAACTGAACTCAACCAGCTTCCAAACACCATAGGCTTCCGCAGATGCTCGGTCAAAAGGAGCAGATAAGACACAACTAAGTGTAGCAACGACTTCATCTTCAAAATCACGAACAACAATGCCAATACCTATCTTTCCCCTAGCTCGATCAACCGCAGCGTCCCAATTAGCCTTGACAAAACCTATATTTGGCGGCTTCCAACTAACCTCCATGGAGATGACTGGCTTGAACAGATTATCACGACGGAATTGATTAGCAGAATTAGAGGCCTCTTGCTGCTCTCTTGTTCTTCTTATTAAATCTGAGGGAGATAGTAACTCCCCACCAAACATGACCTTATTATGCCTAAGCCAAATAAGCCTAGCTGTAATTGCAATAAGCTGCAAATCTTCCATCCCAAACTTCACATGCAACTACTTAAAAATATTCAAAAAAAAAATGTCCTCAGCAATAGCACATTTTTGAATCCGTTGAGGACATTCAAGCCAGACATCCTAAGCTGCCGGATAATTCCAAAGAACGTGACTTACTGTTTCGGGTTCCAGCTTGCAAATGGGGCACATAGGATCTTCAACTACACCTCTTCTGTGCAAATTTCCTTTAGTAGGTAGGATATTAGCACAAGCCTTCCCATGACGTTAGAACTCTAGGTCCCTTCACACACCAGATCTCCCTCCAGAGTTGAGTACTATGTTCCGTAATAGAGCTGCTCCCTACAGTACTTTCCACCATTTATTTAGCAAAAAGGTAAGCACTTTCACACTGAAAACCCCTTTTGAGATCCTGCGCACACCATTCGATCACTCTGTTGTCTTGGACAAATAGGCAAACTACATATAATATATGCTTCTTCCTCCCTGAAAGTACTATACACCAGTGCCTTATTTCACCACTTGGTATCTTCATCAATCAAAGAGCACACCCTAGCATCATGTTCAAGAGTATTAACAAGGGATTGTACTTAATAAGTAGATGGAGAAGGGATCTACCTGTCATACCAAATTTTGATCGACCTACCCTCACCGACTCTCCACATCATACCCTCCTGTAGGAGCTTTTTGGACGAATAAATACTCCTCCAAGCATAGGAGAGTCTTGTACCTAAATTGGAAGTTTGAAAAGATGCATTAGGATAATATTTTAAAATCCAAGCAACCAATGAATCATTATTGTGAATAAGCCGCTTGCTTAGCAAGATGAGCTAAGTTAAAACATTCCAAATCTCTGAACTCCATGCCACCCTTCTCCTTAGCCCTTCCAAGCTTCTCCCAACTCATCCAAGCCATTTTAGAATCAGTTTCCTTATGTCCCCACCAAAACTTTGACATCATAGAATTAATATCATGACAAAGAGTTTTGGGTACGAGAAATACACTCATCGAATAAGTAGGGATAGCCTGAATAACTGCTTTAAGCATGATTTCTTTTCCCGCTTGAGATACAAGCTTCTCTTTCCACCAACAAATTCTGTCCCAAATCCCCCTTTTTATGCTAGAGGAAGCACTCACTTTAGATCTACCAAGTAGAGTTGGAGGCCCTAAATACTTCTCATACCTTTGTGTAGAGAAAACCCTGCCAAAGATAGGATAAGGGATCTTGTCTCTGCGGGGTATTCCTACTAAAAAACAAAGAGGTCTTTGCCCTTTTCAATTTCTGCCCTGAAGCTCTCTCATAGGTCTCTAGAATCTCCTGAATATGCATCCATTCAGTACTATTTACTTTACAGAAAAGAAGACTGTCGTCAGCAAAAAACAAGTGGTTCAATCGAGTTCCCCCTAGTAATCGGAAGACCAATGATTCTCCTTTCCGGCTCCGCCTTCTATAATAATAAATTCAACCCTTCCGCACATAGTATGAAAAAATAAGGCGATAGTGGATCTCCATGCCGTATGCTCCGAGTTGGTATAATTTTGCCATAAGGTTGCCCGTGAACTACCACTGAATAAAAGACGGTATGAACACAAGTCATGGTCAATTTAACCCACCGATCATTAAACCCAATCTTGCGCATTATCATCTCCAAAAAATCCCACTCTACCCTATCGTAGGCTTTACTCATATCCAATTTTAAAGCCATATGCCTCTCCCTCCCCTTCATCCTTCCATCCATAGTATGTAATCCTTCAAACGCCACCAATATGTTATCCGCAATAAGTCTACCTGGTATGAACGCACTCTGTGTAGGAGAAATAACAGCAGGTAACACCTTCTTCACTCTATTAGCTAACACTTTGGCAATGAGTTTATAGATAACATTACAAAGGCTATTTGGCCTAAATTCTGTGATTCTAGTAGGATTGCTCATTTTTGGAATAAGAGCTATATTGGTGGCATTAATATCCCTATCGAACACATCAAAATTAAGAAAATCAAGCACTGCATGACATACCTCTCCTTGCACCATTTGCCAAGAATTTTGATAAAAGCAAGCTGAGAAACCATCCGAATCCGATGATTTCAATGGATACATTTGGTGAAGTGCAAATCCACTTCAGCCACTGTAAAAGCCCTAGTAAGTGCAGCATTCATCTCCCCTGTTACTCGGGCATCCATATCTCCTAAGCACTCATGCACAGCTTGGACCTCCCCAGCCATAAATAATGTTGTGTAATGATGTACAAATGCAGCACCAATCTCCTTCGGCTTCTTCCACGTGATCCTAGACTCATCCACAACCTGCTTAATCTTGTTAATTTTCCTTCTATGACTTGCCCAAGCATGAAAGAAAGGAGTATTCCGGTACCCATGTTGATACCAGTTCTATTTTGCTCTTTGTTTCCATTTGATATCCTCTTGTTCCATTATAAAATCAATCTCTAGCTTTAACACTTTAATCGCCTCACAATTTTTCTGACCCTCTTCCCTCTATAATAATTCCAATTGCTTAGTCTTCTGTTTTATCTTCTTGGTTGCATCTCCAAATTTTCGTGAACTCCAAGAGGATAGATCGGCTTGGCAATTAGCCAACTTATGCCTAACCATTCCTAACCCGCCATTCACCCAAGCTTCTTCCAGAACCTGTCTATACTCCTCGTCTACCATCCATGAAGCTTCGATTTTAAACTTTTTAGAGTATACTGTGCACCCCCCTCCTCTCCCTCACCCAAACGCAAACATATGGGTTTATGGTTCAAAGATCTTACCGTAAGAACCCATACCTCTGCCAACTGATGCCCTTCATACCATCCACGGTTCGCCACAGCATGGTCAAGATGTTCTTTTGTAAAATTGACCCCTTTCTACAGTTGGTCCAAGTAAACAGAGTGACCCTCTGTAGCCTATGTCACACAATGAACAATCTTTAAGGACCTCCCGGAAGGCTTCCATATGCCCCTCTCTTGTCAAAACTGCCCCAAATTTCTCATCTTGTGACACAATCTCATTAAAGGCCCCAATGACCAGCCATGGATTCAGACTATAACTCTTCAAATAGCGCAAAAGAGCCCATGATTCATATCTCTTCGTCCAATTTGGATGCCCATAGAAGCTCGTAAGTTTCCAAGGACTATCACTACCAGCCTACTTAGTTATTGAATTAAAGTCTTCTTGAAAAATTTTGTATTTTCAGCTCAACATCATCCCGCCAAAAAAGCGCAAGACCACCACTACACCCCACCAGAGTCACCACAAAAAAGACCCTTGTAACCAAGCTTTACCCGAATAAATTCCAGCTTAGTCTTCTTACCCTTAGGCCTCGTTTGGTTCGCGGAATGTCTAGTCCATTGGAAAATGATTAGCTACTACTGGGAATAGAAGAGTGTGGAATAGATTAGCTATTCATATTCCTTTGTTTGGTTGTAACACTGGAATAGACTAGCTAATCATATTCCTTAGTTTGGTACAATGCAATATGTTGGTGAATTGAATCATATTGTGATCAATTTTCCTAAAATACCCTTATAATACAAATACAATTTATATTATTAAGGACTTTCATTCTTTTTTCTTTTTTTTTAAACATAAACAACTTTACTATAATTTCTTTTTCTTTTTTTGTTTTTAATCATGTCAGGTATGTGGACTTTTTTTTTTTTTTTTGCAATTACGCTACAAAATTATTTATATAAAAAAAAATATAGTTGGAGAAAATAAAATCAAACTCAATCTTGAAATCGAAAAAATATAGTTGGAGAATGTACAGAGAATCAAAAGAAATAAAAAAATAAAAAATAAAAAAAATAAAAAAATAAAAAAAAATAAAAAACTGAGAAACGGTACAGAGAAGGGAGACGGCATAGAGAAAAAAAAAATTTCCTTTGCACTTGCAGAAAAACTGTACAAGAAGAATCAGAGAGAAAATAGAAAGAGATAAAAAAAAAAGAGAACGAAATATAGAGACGGAGAAAAGAGAAACGAAGATATATATATATATATATATATATATATATATAGAGAGAGAGAGAGAGAGAGAGAGAGAGAGAGAAATATAGAAGAATCAGAGAGAATGAAATTGTATCCCACAAGTGGGGTTATTTTTGGCAATTTACACACTTAATTTAATCGCACAGGAAAAGATTAGCTAAACCACTCATTTTTTAGTGGCTTAGCTAACCCTGTGTGTATGAGATTAGTAGTCCCATGGGAATAGACTATTCCCAAGAATAGAGTGTTACCAAACAAAGGACTAGCTATACCTAGTATTAGCTAGTCCAATCCAATGGTCTATTCCGCAAACCAAACGAGGCCTTAGTCTCCATAAGAAACAAAATGTTGGGATTATTTTCCTTTACCAAAAGGCAAAGGTCACAAACTTTCCAGGGGCTCCCAATTCCCCGGCAATTACAGCTTAATAGATTCATAACTCTGGGCGGGGTTGTTCAATAGCCTCCACCTGTTTCGATACAACCTGGTGAGAATCAACCACTGTCTTCCTACTTTTCTTTCCTCTATTCACCCTCTGCTTATCAACCATTCCTCCTACTGCCTTACGCTTCTGCACAATTGAGGAACCCAAAACCTCACTTTCTCCTAAAGCCTTACTTACCTGAGCTTGCTTCTTCCAAGTTTGAACACTGCTTGTTCGAACACTGACACCTCAACTATAACCCCACAATCCAATTCCATTATATTGACGTTACTCTTTGTTTATTGCTCCAAGATATTTGTTTTTGACGTTATGTTGAGTAGTTAATTGAATTTGATGTTATCTCTTTGTAACAGTTGTTGTAGGATTCAATATCTCTTTGTAACTGTACATTTAATTTGCCATTATCTCTTTGTAACAGCCGTAGGATTCAATTTTATTTAAGCTAATGAAAGCCCAATCAGATGGGTATGTGAGGAAATTATTTTCATCCATGTGTCAACTTTAACATGGTATCAGAGCATTAGGCAACAATTTTTTTTAGACATTTTTTTTCCTCAACTATTCGTATGTTTTTTTGTGCTCATTTTACAATGACTGAAGCACAACCTAAAGTAGTTTCTTCCTCTGAGAGCAGTGATTCACAGGGATCAATCAATGATCCTTATTATGTTCATCACTCGGATAGTCCAACCATGGTGCTTGTTACACCTCTTCTATCTGGCGATAATTATGGCACATGGATTCGTGCTATCACTATGGCTTTGCGTGCCAAAAACAAATTGGGCTTTGTAAATGGCACCTTGATTAAGCCAGATTCACCTACTGATCTTCCTCAATGGGAGAGATGTAATGATCTTGTCTGTTCATGGATTCTCAATTCTGTTTCGAGTGAGATTCGTAGTAGTATTTTATATGCTGAGACTGCGAGGGAGATTTGGTCGGATCTTTCGGAGCGATTCTCTCAATCCAATGCACCACATATTTATTAGTTGAAGCAGTCAATTTCTTCTCTCAAACAAGAGAACAATATGTCTGTTTCTACATATTTTACAAAGCTCAAGTCACTATGGAATGAGCTCAATTCTCTTGTAAGTATCCAACCATGCACATGTGGACATGGGAGAATTACTGCAGAAAAATTGCAACAAGATAGGGTGATGGAATTTTTACAAGGCCTTCATGAACGATATACTGTACTTCGTAGCCAAATACTTCTCATGGAACCCTTTCCTAGCACAACCAAAATTTATTCACTCGTTCGTCAAGAAGAAAAACAACAAGAGATACATTCTTCATTATCCTCAACTCCAGATGTTGCAGCTTTTACCACCAAGCCCACAAATCGTGGTGGCCAACTCAACCGTAAGCCACGCTACCATTGTGATCATTGTGGCCGTGACAGTCACACTAAAGATCGCTGCTTCAAGCTTGTTGGGTATCTCCAAAGAAGACCGAGGCTCCTGCTAAAACCACTAAAGCTGAAGATTGTGCCATGGTGTCACCACCACCCATCACCCAAGAGCAGTACAACAAATTACTTGCTATGCTCTCTTCAGGTAGCATCAATTCTAGTGTTTCTCTAGCAAGTATAACACTTATTGCTCACTCTGCTTCGATGTGGATTATTGATACAGGAGCTACTAACCACATGTGCTACTCATTATCTTTGTTTTCCTCTTATAAAGCCTGTCCAACTCCATCTTTTGTTCAACTTCCTGATGGGTCGAATGTACCTATTACACATATTGGAACTATTAATCTTTCATCCACCATTAAACTTGAGAATGTTTTCTTCATCCCATCATTCAAATTTAACCTCTTATCTGTTAGTCAACTAGCAAAAACTAATAATTGCTTAGTGACTTTCTCTTCTACTCAATGTTTTTTTCAGGACCTGTCAATGAAGAGGACGATTGGGTAGGGTAATGTTCATGAGGGGCTATACTATTTTCAGGCTGCTTCGGCAATGGCAGTTACTAAAAACTCTTCCATTGATTTATGGCATTGGCGACTTGGACACATATCTTATCGTACTTTGCATAATTTAGCTAAGGATATTCCTTTCATTTCTTGTTCAAATAATTCTGCTCGTAAAATTTGTCCTCAAGCCAAACAAGCACGTTTGCCATTTTCTTCTAGTTCTATTACTACTAATAGACCTTTCGCTTTAATTCATTGTGATATTTGGGGAATTTTTTCCTAACAATCTTTAAATGGTTCTCGTTATTTCTTAACCATTGTTGATGATTTTAGTCGATGTACTTGGGTTTATTTGATGCATGTCAAGTCTGAGACTAAAACTATTTTGCAATCATTCTTTTCCATGATTAAGACTCAATTCAATTATTGCATACAACAAGTTAGATCAGACAATGGTTCTGAATTTCTTTCCAATGATATGCAAAAATATTTTTCAGAACGTGGCATAATCCATCAACGAAGTTGTGTCGGGACTCCACAACAAAATGGTGTCGTTGAACGTAAGCATCGACACCTTCTTGAGGTTGCTCGAGCTCTTCGTTTTCAAGCGCACTTACCCTTACAATTTTGGGGTGAGTGCGTTCTCACTGCCACATATTTGATCAATAAAATGCCATATTCTCTTTTATCTGGAAAATCTCTACATGAAATTCTATTCCACTCAAAACCAAATTATTCTCATTTGCGTGTTTTTGGGAGTTTATGTTTTGCTCACAATCATAGCATTAAACATAAATTTGACCAACGAGGTAAACCTGGCATTTTTATTGGCTATCCTTATGCTAAAAAAGGTTACAAAATTTTTGATATAGCCACTAAAACCATTTTTACTTCTCGAGATGTCATATTTCATGAAGGAATTTTTCCATTTCGTGATTAATCTAAATTTACAACCTCATCTTCAGATGTTACTCCTTTACCTTTGAGTGATGATCCCAGTTTTGATTTTCCTATTGCTAAAAAAGATGCAATCACTTCTCCTGTTGAACAGTTGGATTTAGAACCACCTAGTGTGGAGCAAAATCCTATCACTCCTCCTACTAGTCCGCAAATTAATCGGCCCAGTCGCATTCGGCGTCCACCTTCTTACTTGGCTGATTATCAATTCTCCATTGCTACTCATGACCAACTACCTTCTCCACCTTACTCTAAGTTGAAAGGTACACCTTACCTTTTCTCAAGCAGTGAAATCACCATTATGGCGGGAAGCTATGGAAAAAGAAATTGAAGCTCTTGAAAAAAATGATACTTGGAGCCTTATTTCTCTTCCACCCAACAAGAAACCCATAGGATGTAAATGGGTGTACAAAATTAAATACCGATCAGATGGAACAATTGAGCGTTATAAGGCCCGTTTGGTAGCCAAAGGTTTTACTCAAATTGAAGGATTAGATTACCATGAGACTTTCGCACCTGTTGCAAAATTGGTAACCGTTCGAACCTTGCTTTCTATTGCATCCATCAAGCAATGGTCTCTACATCAACTTGACGTTAATAATGCCTTTTTACAAGGTGATCTTAACGAAGAGGTATATATGGTACTTCCACCTGGTTTTTGTAGAAAGGGGGAGACACGAATTCGTAAACTGAACAAATCTATCTATTGGTTGAAGCAAGCATCACGTCAGTGGTTTGCAAAATTTTCATCTACCATCATGCAAGCTGGTTTTTCTCAGTCTAAGTCTGATTATTCATTATTTTTTAATCATAATGGCAATTCTTTTACTTTTGTCTTGGTCTATGTAGACGACATCATCATTACAGGAAACGATGATTTGGCTATCAACCAGCTCAAGCAATTTCTCGAGAAGAAATTCTTTATCAAAGACCTTGGCATAGAGGTTGCTCGTTTGAAAAAGGGCATATTTCTTTCTTAAAGAAATACATCTTAGACATTCTCAAGGATACTGGTTTGATTGGAGGACGTGTCTCTGATTTTCCTATGGAGCAACACTTGCATTTATCACCAAATGATGGTACTTTACTTCCTGACCCCACTCCTTATCGTCGATTGGTGGGACGTCTTATATACCTTACTGTCACAAGACCTGATATTAATTATTCAGTCAATATTCTTAGTCAGTTTATGCATTCTCCTCGAACGGCTCATATGGATGCTACGCACCGTGTGGTTCGATATTTGAAGGGTTCTATTGGTAAGGGAATTTTTTTATCATCATCGAGTACTATTCATTTGCAAGGTTATTGTGATTCAGATTGGGCAGGGTGTCCTATTACTCGACGATCTACTACAGGCTTTTGCATTTTTCTTAGTTCCAATCTTATTTCTTGGAAAACTAAGAAACAATCTACAATTTATCGGTCTTCTGTTGAAGCTGAATATCGAGCCATGGCCACTTTAACATGTGAACTTCAATAGTTAAAATGTTTGTTGAACGATATGGGTATTTCTCATTCTTCTCCAATCACAATGTTTTGTGACAACCAAGCTGCCTTGCACATTGCCAACAATCCAGTTTTTCACGAACGCACCAAGCATATAGAAATAGATTGTCATTTCGTTCGGGAGAAGCTACAGTCCAAACTTATTGCTCCAAGATACATACCTGCATCTCATCAACTTGTAGATGTATTCATAAAGCCATTGGGTAAAGATGCATTTCATGGTTTAATTTGCAAGTTGGGCGTTATTTCCATACACGATCCAACTTGAGGGGGAGTATTGACGTTACTCTTTGTTTATTGCTCCAAGATATTTGTTTTTGATGTTATGTTGAGTAGTTAATTGAATTTGATGTTATCTCTTTGTAACAGTTGTTGTAGGATTCAATATCTCTTTGTGACAGTCATTATCTTTTTGTAACTGTACATTTAATTTGCCATTATCTCTTTGTAACAGCCATAGGATTCAATTTTATTTAAGCTAATGAAAGCCCAATCAGATGGGTATGTGAGGAAATTATTTTCATCCATGTGTCAACTTTAACACATTACGTCAACACATGCTGTGACATGCAAAGTGTCCATGATCGGTTCACTAAAGGGAGACACGTGAGCCGTAGCTGCATCCTCTATTATGGGGTTCTTCTGCGCTGCATGTTCGGGTGTTGGAGCCACACTACTACAACCTGTACTCTAGATTACAGGAATGTATTCACACGTGGACTTCAATTTTGTTTCAATTGGGACATGGCATATTGGAGGAATTTGAATTCAAACTTCCTTATCCTTGCGTGTAGTTGTATCTGGTAGTTTCCTCCTATCCTGCGTAATCGCAAATTGCACATGATCTCTCCTCCACAAGATCCGGAATATCCAGAAACTGCACAACCCTCATCGCCACGTGTATGGTGAATATTCCTCATGTTTCCGGCTAAAGGAGAACTTCCAGAATCAAACTGTTGCTCGTCTCCACTAGGGGTGTCAAACCGGTCCGGTTTCTCGGTTTTTGGCCAAAACCGGAACCGGAACCGGGGTACCCCGGTTCTCGGTTTTGGGAAACCGGAACCGGAACCGGGGTCCCGGTTTCCGGCTGGTTCTGGTAACCGATTTTTGAAAAAAATTAGTATTTAGGGCTTATTTTAGGTATTGGGCCTAAAATAAGCCCATTATTTTTTTCATAAGTTAGCTCATTTAAAAAAAAAAAAAAAAAAAGCTATTAATCTTTTTGTCTAAATTAAAGAGGCTTTATTGTGATTGTTTCAAATAATTAAAAAATAAACCTAAAAAAGCCTAAAAATCCTAAAAAAATCAATGTTTTTGCCTATATGAGCCTTAGTAATAAAAACTCAATTTTTTTAAAATACCCTAAAAATCATTTTAAAACCTTCAAAACCGGAAAAGTGAGAAACCTAATTGCCTAAGGTCCTAAACGCTGCGTAAAAGACTAAAAGAATTAATATATATATATATATATATATATATATATATATATATATATATATATATATACATTATTTAATAAAATAAGACCCGGTTCCGGTTTTCCCGGTTTTTACCGGGTGCCAAAAACCGGGACCGGAACCGGGGTCCCGGTTTTGTTTGTTTTGGCAACCGGAACCGGAACCGGTCCCCGGTTTCTCGGTTTCCAGGTTTTTCGGTCCCGGTTCCAGTTTCTCGGTTATTTTTGACACCCCTTGTCTCCACCACCGTCATCTGAGTTTTGCTCCTCCGCCATTTTGGTTCATCTAGACCTTCCCCCACCGTCACTTTGAGAGCTTTGTCTACGTACGTCCACCCTCAATCATGTGCCCCACTGTTTGTTGTCAAAAGTCGTAGGTTTCATTTCAAAATATCTTTAATTAGTATATCTTCATTGTAATGGTATATCATAGGTTTCATTTCAAAATTCTAATTGTTAATATTACTAATATGTCTCAACAATTTAAGGCTATAAAAAAAATTATTTAATTAATTAATGTTTTAAGTTCCCCTCTCTCGTATGGTTTACAACTTTCTTTCAATACATAGGATGCCTGGTGCATGATGGGACACACGAAATATGTTAACTAAAATGACTAAAACCTTTATTTTTATATATTTAGTATGTTAAATTAATCACCCTCACCCAAAAAGAAAAGAAAAATAAAATATCTATCACCTCATTACTCATACATAAATAATTAAAAATAATGTCGCTATTTTTCTCCTGTTTCCTCTTACTTTTGTCGTTGAAAGGGGTTTAAAAGTTGTAAGCTTTGTGGCGTGAGGCACGATGTTCATGCTGGATTGGAGAAGATGCAAACCAGCTGGAATGTTGAATTTGGTTAGCTCATAACAACTGTAAGTCGTTTTCGTCCTGTGTATTGGATTTTAAGGACGACGAAAATAAGAAGGAATTATTTTATATTATTTATAAATTTGTAAATGATGTGAAAATATATTCTTTATCATATATACAATTAAATATCCCAATGAACTATGGTACAATGACTAGTCCACCCCTTTATCCGGGGCGGTTCCAAAAAGCATGCCCAAGATAAGAAATTAGGAATGCAATAGCATCTCCGTCCTTGGGGCCTTTGGAATTGGAATCAAAATATCTTAAAACGGCATCTTACTTTGGGATTAATGAGACTAATGTGATTTAGGTTGATTATTATTTTTCATCATATTAAACACCTAAAAATATAAAAAATATATTTTAAAAATTATTTTATTAGTTGTATTTTGTAATTAATAGACGGACAAATTTTTTTTTTTTAAATTAGGTTTGAAGAATTTCTTTCAATCTACTCTATAAAAGTGATATATATCAATTTTTTAATAACATATGAGTGCACATAAGTTTTTAATAAAATTTATTTTAACTTTGTTTCTGCTATTAAAAAATATGTGTATCTCAAATATTTCAGGGACACATATCACTTTTTATAGATTAGATTTCCTCTTTAGTAGAAAACTTTGTCCTTGGTCCTAATTAAGCACAGCCCTTGCTGTGTGCATACTTTTGTGCTAGTGTTTTTTTTTTTTTCTTCTTTTTCTGTTTTTCATGTAATTATTTATTATCCCATATACAGTTTAGGAGCTTAGGTACCGTACATGTCAGGAAAACACGTGTCAAGATTCCATAGGCATACGTGCGTATCTAACGTAGTCAACTCCTCGGATGTTTACAAAAACCAGTATTTTAGTAAACAAAATTAGCGGCTCAGAAAAATCAGTATTTTATCCTTTTTTTTTCTTTTTCTTTTTCTTTTTTTTTTTTTTTTTTTTTTTTTTGTCTCTATCTAATCTGAAACTCTACACTGGGGATCAGAATTTTAGATAGATAAGGGAGTAAAACTAAAATAAGACTTTTAGAGGGTAAGAAATTAATTTTAACGAAAAAGCATATAATTTTAGATTTTATTTTTTTAAAAAAAAAAAAAAAAATTGGAGGCTATGCATGCTATTGTTCGGACAGACACCTATGGCCGTCTGTGTCTCTCTGTTTTTTCTCACATATTTATGGTAGCATGTTAATCTAATATCTAAATGACACATCTTCTTTCCTTGTTGAATTATTGTCTTTCTTTATATTGGAAAGTCTTCTTCAACTCCTAGTCCCCCCATTTCAAAGCCTTTCCACATTCAGCTTAATTCTTTCTTCTTCATCTTTTTATTTATTTTATTTATTTTTTCTCTCTAAATTTCTCCTCAGAACTAGCTAGCCAAGAGAAACATTGTGGAAAGTGCTTGTAAATTTGCACACACACACACACACACACACACACACACACACATATATATATATATATATATATATATATATATATATATATTTCGTTTTCTGGTCAGTTTAGACTAATTTTTTGGTAGTACAAATGTTAGTTTCATCGATCCACTTTGGTATTTGATTAATTATGAAGGTAATATAGTTGCACTTTCTGCCTACATTTTCTATGCAAATAGTAAAAGAAATTGGTTTCATGTTGATATACTTTTTGTCACTTTTGTTCACATGATTCCTGATGAAACTGGCATTCATAGGCTTTTTGACCCTTGTGGCTTCTAATGCACGGCAGGTCTATTTCAGCTGATTTGTGGCCTTACTATTTCTACACCTCTGTTCTTGTAGAACAGAGCAATCTCCATCTTCGAAAATAGGCATGGGTTTTGGAAATGCAAGATCTGTAAGGTTTACCCCTCCTCCTTATTTTTCAATCTGATCACCTTTTAGATTATTCCTTCTATAGATTTATGATCAATAAGATTGTTTCTTCTACAGATTTGATGAGGATGTTGAATCATCAAAGCTCCACGCAGTGAAGAAGAAGAAGGAGGTTGTTTGGAAGAGTGGAAAATCCCTGAAAGCGAAAGTACTGTCCAGAGTGTTTTCTGAGGACTATGAGAAACAGGGGAAGAAGATATTAGATCCCAGAGGGCAGAGGATCGGGCGATGGAACAAGATATTCTTAGTGGTTTGTTTGGTTTCATTGTCTCTGGATCCTCTGTTCTTCTACTTGCCGGTTGTAAGGGATGAAGTGTGCATTGCCATTGCAGTGCAGCTTGAAGTGATCCTCACAACTCTGAGAACAGTGGCGGATGTTTTTTACATGATTCAAATTTACAATAGATTTCGTACAGCTTATGTTGCACCTTCATCCCGTGTGTTTGGGAGAGGAGAGCTTGTTCTTGACTCTTCCAAGATTGTCGGAAGGTACCTGCGAAAGGGTTTCTTTGTTGACCTAATTGCTGCCTTGCCCCTTCCTCAAGTAAGTCCCAAATGGCAAATCCCATTAATCAATGATGCTTCTATATATTGAACTGTACGTGGGTTGTTTTTTGTTTCAGGTGTTAATTTGGATAATTATCCCTAACCTTAGGGGATCCACAACGAGAAACACCAAAAACGTTCTTCGATTCTTCATAATATTTCAGTACCTGCCGAGGTTGTTTCTTATATTTCCTCTCTCATCACAAATTGTCAAGGCCACTGGTCTTTTGACAGAAACAGCATGGGCAGGTGCTGCTTACAACCTCATGCTTTACATGCTGGCAAGCCACGTAAGTATATATATGAGCCTTTTTTATTCACCATCTTTATAGCCCACAGATATGACTCATATGAGGAGGGGTACACATATTTTCTTTTTTCTTATTTTAATTTATTTTTTCTATTCAAAGAAGGAAAAGAAGGATTAGAAAATGGGGTTTTTTTTGGCTACAAAATTTTAAAAAGATAAAATGAGAGAGTGGATGATAATGCTTCCAAATACATGATTCAAAGCTACCCACTTAACAACATATTGTGCATAGTAATTTGCATATCTTGATGCGTTCAATGCAATCTAATTCTAATAAAAAAGGAGCTATTGGTTTATGTCAACTAGGATAGGGCTAAGGCCCAATCCGACGCTACATGTGAGGAATTGATGTCAAGAATAGTGAATGGGCACTTTAAGTGCTCATTTTTTTGATATAATAATAAAAAAACACTCTCAAGTATATGCATCATTTTTCTCCTAATAGATATATTGGCTATTTTTTTTATGATTTTTCTAATTATAATAATAATAAAAAAGCGATGGCAATTCTTGTACATGCATCAAATTGTACCATGAACATAGTCATCTTAGACGGCAGAAATTTCAGTAAGTACACTTATCTTGTCGTTTTTGTTTGATTTATCACTTCTAAAGTTTATGTGGTTGGATTTGTCATAATATTTGGTGCATAGAAATTAATTTTTTGGTTGGTGAACTACTCTACATAAGTTTTGAGGGATGAAAATGATGTACATCATTTCTCCTAATTAAGCTATTTGAATTTAATAAAAATTGCAGTCTAAAAGAGTGAGTTATGAGGCTCTCCTGTCCTGAGTAGCGTAAGGTGTTTGAGCAAGAGGTGGAACCAGAGTTTTGTGTAGGGGGTTCAAACGTACTTAAATAAATACATACATATACATAGATACATATAGTTCTTTTATGTGTGTGCACATTTATATATAAAATAAAAACAGAGTTTTTTTCTAAATTGGGTTGGAGGAATTTTTTTCAACTTATTTTATAAAAGTGACATATGTCCATTTGTTTAATAACATGTGAAATGCACATGAGTTTTTAATAAAATTTATTCTAACTTTATCGTTACTAATAAAAAAACATGTGATTTTCATATGTTCAAATGACATATGTTATTTAATTGGGAAATGTTATGAGTTTTTTTAGTGTTCTTCCGGTGTCTTCCTAACTGTGATGAGGCTTTTTTAAAAGCCACATCATAATTGGAAGGAAACCAGGAGAATACTAAAAGAACACTTAGCATTTTTCCACTTAATTTTATAGATTAAGTTGAAGAAAATTCTTCCAACTCAATCTAAAAGAAAACTCTATCCTTAACAAACCATAGAGATTTACAAACCGCATCATAAGATGTGCCTTTTTCTTTTTTAATCCATAAAGCATATATGGAAAAATAAATTCGAAAGAAGAGTGTTTTTTTATTTATTTTTTTTTTATTAGTATTTTTTTTTTTTTTATGTAAATGGAATAATCAATCTGGTCACGAAGCTCATCTCCACTTTTTTAAAGGAGAAGTATTAATTAGTGAGGAACAAGATGTTGACAAAATGCTCAAATTAGGTACAAAATGCAGAGGATCCAATAATACCTAAAAAGTTAAAACATTCGTGGGTGTGAAAATTTAATGTTTCCAATTTCATACAAAATTTTGAGGTTGCCAAAATATCCTAAGAGTATATATATATATATATTCAAATTCATAGATTTTTCTTTTAACTCTTAAAACCTAATGGAGGTTAAATGTTGCATATATACATCCATATTGGGTAACGATGAGTTTCTGTCTCTCATGCTATTTTTCTTTTGCTTTTATTATTATTTTCGCTTCATCATTATTTCAACACAAATATATATATATATATATATATATATATATATATATATATATATATTCAATGAAAAAGGTTTTAGGAGCTTGCTGGTACCTTTTATCAATCGAGCGACAGGAAGCATGCTGGAGAAGCGTCTGCAATAATGAGAAGCCGTATTGTGAATATGGATTCTTTGATTGCTCGAGGGTTGCAGATCCTCGTAGAAAGTCGTGGTTCACGTCAAGCAAGGTCTCAAGCCAATGCAAACCCCATGATGGGTTCTATCAGTTCGGTATATATGGTGATGCTTTGATATCCGGCGTTACCACCTCACCTTTCTTCAACAAGTACTTTTATTGTCTTTGGTGGGGCTTGAAGAATTTGAGGTATGTTTTAATTTTATCAACATGCAACTCCCTATTTACTATAATACTATATCCATATGTATTGATTTAAAAGTTAAAAGTTGATCGGGAGAAGTAAATTTAATAATTTAATCATTACTTTAACACTCACATTCACGCGTGAAGTCAAACTCTTTTCTTTTTAGTAGGTGGAGTTTAACATTGACGGAGTTAGTGTTCGAATTTACAGTTTTTTATTCTAATACTATGTTCAACCGGCCATTAGAGCTAGACGTCGATCTTAAGTTTGAATCTTGACTTTATCAATTCACTGATTTTAACATGGTATCAAAGCAAGTTCGAATTATGACTCTGTCAATTCATCTCTCGTTTAAATTATATATTTCACTTGCTGTGTATGATGAAAAGTGTTAGAGTATTGATTTAAGAGAAAGGATAAAACACCCATAAAAGGAAATCTTAAAAATAGCTTTCATACAACCGAGTTGCAAGCAAATCATCTCTGAAGAATATTTCTTACAAATAGCACTCATATCTTACTTTTTTTGCAGCTTATTTTGCTGGGAAATGAAAAGGAGAATGAAATATTTTCAATCGATCACATTTTCATTAACAAACTAATTAACCATTTCACATCTCTTAATTCTGTAAATATCCCAAATATCCCTTTTGGTTGAGGTGTGCAAATTTGTGGGTGCAGTTCCTTGGGACAAAATCTTTCGACAACCACTTACCTCGGAGAAATAGTTTTTTCCATAATCGTTGCAACTCTTGGGCTGGTTCTTTTTGGATTCTTCATTGGTAATATGCAGGTAATGGAAAAGCCATTTGAAGTGTACATGATTAAAAAATGTTTCATATATAACACATTAATTATATATATATATGGTGGGTGGTCGCAGACATACCTCCAATCCATGACCGTCCGATTTGAAGAGTGGAGGATAAAGAAAACAGACAGTGAACAATGGATGCGTCACAGGCAGCTACCTTCTGAATTAAGACAATCTGTTCGCAAGTACAATCAGTATGAATGGGTGGCTACTCGAGGAGTTGATGAGGATGCTCTTCTCAAAGCCCTTCCTTTGGATCTCCGAAGAGATATCAGGCGCCATCTTTGCCTTGACTTGGTTCGACGAGTAAGAAAACTTCAATTACCACTTTTAATTTTTTATTACTTTTATAATCACACTTTTTAAAAAATGTTAATCTAGTGTATTCATCTTTCAATTTTTTTTTTTCTTTCAATTTTCCCATTGGTTGAGATTTTTTAAACAAATATTATTATTATTTTTTTTCAAAATATCTATCAATAAGACGAAAATTTAAGATCATTTTTGTCTTTTGGCTGGTTTTAAAAGGACATTGTCAATTACTTGGTAGTTTGGGAGGACATTGTCCCAATTGAAAGTTTTGAAAAGAAATATTGTCAATTAGGTAGTAGTTTGAGGGAGGAATGTGAATTTTTTCAATTTCTTTCAAAAATTTAGACCTGAATTTTTTTGTAAATTCCCTTAAATCCTAAGGAACACGTAAATTCTTGCAATTTTTTTCTTAAAAAAAAATGAGGGATATTTTGGAAATTTTGACACCCTTTCATTAGAATTTAACAAAAAATCTTAACCGACGATTAAAATTGTTATATATTTTAATAAAAGATGAGAGGTAGGAAGTAGGAAGTGAAGTCTCTCTCTCCATATATATATATATATATATATATATATATATATATATATATATAAATTGTTATAATTATTAATAGTGTAAAATTAATTATTAATTTGAAACGAATTAAAAGGTGCCGTTGTTCGATCAAATGGAAGAAAGGATGCTAGATGCAATATGTGAGAGGCTTAAGCCTGCGTTGTGCACGGAAGGCACATTTCTTGTGCGTGAAGGCGACCCTGTAAACGAAATGGTCTTCATACTCCGCGGCCACCTTGATTCCTATACCACCGGCGGCGGGCGCACTGGGTTCTTCAACTCGTGCCACAGCGGTCCCGGTGACTTCTACGGCGAGGAACTTGTGACGTGGGCCTTGGACGCACGCTCAACTTCCATCCTACCATCCTCCACACGTACAATCAAAGCCATTACGCAAATGGAGGCGTTTGCTATTGGCGCGCAAGACTTGAAATTTGTAGCCTCGCAGTACAGAAAGCTGCGCAGCAAACAACTGAGACACAAGTTCAGGCTCTACTCGCACCAGTGGAGAACGTGGGCTGCATGTTTCGTGCAAATTGCATGGCGCCGGTACAAGAAACGGAAGGAAGCCGCGGCTGAGGTGATGAGGACGAGAGAGGACGATGTGGCTCATCATAATGATCGTGAGCCGGAGCCGCCACAACCGCATGAGTCAGGCGCCGAGAGGCTGAGAGTAAACAACACTAAATGGGGTGTCCTCAAGCACTCTATTTCGAGCTGTGGGATTGTTGGCTCATTGCAGAAGCCGGCGGAGCCTGATTTTTCTGTTGACGAGGAATGAATGGAGATCTAGCACTTCAAAATTTGCTTGCTTTTTAATTTTAGTATATGTATATTTGAATGAGATATATAGTTTCCATGCTTGATGTTAAAACTCCCTTAATAATTAAACTATTCTGTCTACAAGGGCATTATTGGGTATAGGTTAGAAGCTACGTCTCTACAAAAATTCTTTTCAGGTTTCTATTATTGTTGAATTTCTCTCATTCACTTAAGAAAATATGGGTCGTATGTAATTATAAATTTTTCTCGATGCGTATTATAGTATATTATTATTTTATGTGTAGTAATGTGGTATAAGAGTCACCTTCATGCTTTTTTGCTCAACATTAATTTTATGGTAAAACTCGTGTTTATCTTGAAGCAAACATTTTTGAAATTGTTCTTTCTATTGTGCATGATTTGTACGTGTAAGATCACAACAAGTGGTATCAGAGCCAACTTCAAGAAAATGTGGCTTTATGAACATTCATGAATGAGAGACATGGTAAAAAGGTCTTTATTTAATATTTCTTGTAACTGCCCATTGATTGTTCGGTGCTAGGGTTCCTCCGATCGATCGATAGAGACATCAATTGCGAGCTCAAACTTCCTATAGGTGATGTCCAACATGTGAAAAAAATAAAAATGATGAAGTTAAGGTTTGAACTCAGGATCTTTGACTTTGATACTGTTGGGAAAATATCTTTCACTCTTACAGTCCGATGAGCTATAAGATCATAGTAATATAGCTATGGATTGAGCCCCGGCTAACATAAACCGAAGTTAATGAGGACCCAAATTTGCTTGCTTTTTAATTTTAGTGTATGTATATTTGAATGAGATATATAATTTCCATGCTTGATGTTAAAACTCCCTTAATAATTAAACTATTCTATCTACAAGGGCATTATTGGGTATAGGTTAGAAGCTACGTCTCTACAAAAATTCTTTTCAGGTTTCTATTATTGTTGAATTTCTCTCATTCACTTAAGAAAATATGGGTCGTATGTAATTATAATTTTTTCTCGTTGCGTATTATAGTATATTATTATTTTGTGTGTAGTAATGTGGTATAAGAGTCACCTTCATGTTTTTTTGCTCAACATTAATTTTATGGTAAAACTCGTGTTTATCTTGAAGCAAACATTTTTGAAATTGTTCTTTCTATTGTGCTTGATTTGTACGTGTAAGATCCCAACAAGTGGTATCAGAGCCAACTTCAAGAAAATGTGGCTAAATGGACGTTCATGAATGAGAGAAATGGTAAAAAGGTCTTTATTTAATATTTCTTGTAACTGCCCATTGATTGTTCAGTGCTAGGGTTCCTCCGATCGATCGATAGAGACATCAATTGCGGGCTCAAACTTCCTATAGGTGATGTCCAACATGTGAAAGAAATAAAAATGATGAAGTTAAGGTTTGAACTCATGATCTTTGACTTTGATACTGTTGGGAAAATATCTTTCACTCTTATGGTCCGATGAGCTATAAGGTCATAGTAATATAGCTATGGATTGAGCCCTGGCTAACATAAACCGAAGTTAATGAGGACCCAGCCCACGAAAGTCATCATTGAAAGGTAGAAAGATATCGCCAAGACACGGTCACCCGGGAATGGGTCACCCGGGGATATATTTCCCGGGGATGCCAATCCCTCGGCTTCCCGGGGACTATCTTATTGTCGTTGCCAAAGACACTGGACAAACCAAATTCTAATACCCAGTGATTGAGTATTATTGAATTAAGGACTCCCTTTAATGATTGTCCCATATCATGAGGATCGTGTTAGAGTTTACATACGGCTACTACTCTCAGTTCAAACCAAACTACAAGACCCGGATAAGATCGTCACAGAGCTGAGATAAGATCGAAGGAGGAGTTCCAATCCAGGTAAACCTATTAGCCTATTTATAGGCTAGACCCCAGGTATCAAAGACACGCTTAATTATTCTAGAGCTACACATACTTTCTCAGAGACCTTACTTGAGCATCAGAGGGAGATTACGCTCAACGCAGGGCGCTTCTCTTCGTGTTTACTTTGTCTACTTGTTTCAGCTTCGACCTTGGAGAACGCATTCATACCATACCAGAAACTGTCCTAATAGTTTGGTGCCGTTTGTGGGAACGATAATTTCATTTCTCATAAAAAACAAATATCTGGTATGGCAGTCAAGACGCACTCCGGCAACCAAAACCGGGGAAGGGCCCCACAAAACAACGATGCCCAGTCAAACATGCAAAACCAGGCCTCGGGGAATGGCAAAGGAGTAATTCCACCTCCCCAAGAGCCACTCAACCAAAGAACTGAAGAACAGATCCACATAGCCGTGTTGGAGAACAGGTAGCAACCCTGATTTAGCAAAACAACAAGCTATTCGAACGAATGATTGACCTTTCTAACTTGGAGGTCCATCCGAAGGATGAGGAAAGCCAGATGATCCCAGAAGGCGCACGGCGGGAGTGACGCTAAGAAGAAGGAAGCCATGAAAAATAGCCTAGGCTAAACAATCACTAGAAGGAGGATAAACATAAGGAACAGCCACAAAGAGGAACGGAAGCAGCGAAAAGACTTGGCAGATGCTAACCAAATCATGAAAGAGTTGAAGCAAAAGCTGGAGTGGAAGTTTGCAGAGATGGAGCGCAAGGAAGAGGAAGGAAAGTCAACTTTGATTGACAAACTGCTGATGGGTATAGGCTTGACCTTCACCAAATGAGTGACAAACTTTAAGCTACCCGAGAAGTTCAAACCTCCTCAGATGCTGAGATACGTGGGAACAGTAGATCCCGTCGAGCATTTGGAGAATTTCTAGACCCACCTGGACTTCCACGATGCTCTAGATGGAGTGGCATGCCGCGCCTTCCTGCTTACCCTCTCAGGAAGAGCTTGGGACTGGTTCTAGAAGCTGCCCCCAAACTCTGTCGACAAATTCGATGACTTGGACAAAAAATTCCTAACCCAGTTCCTGTCTACCCGAGCAAGGAAGAAGCCACCACGCTATCTGTTCACCTTGCGGCAACGGGACGATGAATCCCTCAAAGAATTCATTGTCCAGTTCAACCTGGAGAAGATGGATGTGGAGAATCCTCCGGAAGTCAGGGGAAGAGGTACATAAAAAGAAGAAGTTTAAAGACTTCAACTTCATGCCACTCACTACCAAGGTTCATGAGATCTTGATGGAGATCAAGAATGACCTGGATTTCCGAAGACCCCCCAAGATAATAGGTGTTCCTTTGAATAGCAACAAAGATAAATACTGTGAGTTCCACGAAGGTGTCGGCCATAACATCGAGGGTTCCATAGCCCTCTGCATGTTAATTGAGAAGTTCATCAAGAACAGAAAGCTGGCCTGGTTCTTAGGGGGGTAGAGGAATCAACAGGAAGACAACCAAATAGGCCCGCCCCTGGACCGACAATTCCAAGAGTACAAGCCTCTGGAATATCCTCGGCGAGAGCAGCATAGGGATCATCGCCCTAAGAACATCGCCACCGAGGCAATAGCGGGGAGTGGGAGAATTGGGATCGGGAGAGACCACCCCGAGACAATGAAGAACGAAGTGTTGATCATCGACGGGAGCGAAGTAAGAGCCAATGCCATGGAGAGGTCGGGAATGAGGGCGCTCTAGCCAAAATTCGGACAATTGTAGGTAGTTTTGGAGAAGGAGGAGAGTCTAACTCTTCACAGAAGGCTTACGCTATATCTGCAAAGAGCTGGGAAGTCGACTCCGTGGGAAGATCACTGAAATTCTAGAAGAAAGAATCCTTATTGATCGAATTCTCACTTGAAGATTACACGGGAATAATACTCCCACATAGCGATGCCCTAGTCGTCACCTTGACCGTGGCAAATCATAAAATCCACCGGATCCTGTTGGATAATGGAAGTTCGGCCGATATTCTATATCTCACGGCATTTAAACAACTCAACACCTTGCAGGAGAAGATTACCCCTACGTGTCTCACGTTGACAGGGTTCACAGGAGAACAAGTGCAGCTGCTCGGTTGCATCGAACTATCGATCATAGCTGGAACGGTTCCTAAGCAGACAACCATCTTGGTAAAATTTCAATTGGTAGACATACCCTCGGTTTACAACATTATTCTAGGTAGGTTCACCCTCAATGAACTTCAAGCTATCACTTCAACCCCCCACCTCAAGATGAAGTTTCTAACCAAAGGCAGAGTAGGCGAAGTAAGAGGAGATCGATGGAGCGTTGGGCAATGCTACCACTTGGCAATGAAGAATTACCAAACCTCCCCCCCCCCCCCCCCCCCCCCACTCCCAGGAAGGAGTACTCGAAGGAGAAATAGAAACTAAAGGGTGGGGAGCCCGTAGAGGAACTGGAGAAGTTCTCGATGGGAAAATCGCAACTCACCCAGGAACTAAAAGACGAGCTGGTGATTTTCCTTCAGGGAAATCGAGACGTATTTGCATGGAGTCCTGAGGATATGCTAGAAATCGATCCCCGAGTAATAGTGCATTGACTCAATGAGGACCCAAACCACAAGCCAGTAATTCAGAATAGGAGATCCTACGCTCTCGAGAAAAGGCAGGCAACAGGCGTTGAAGTGAAGAAGCTGTGGGATGCTGGATTCATAAGGAAAGTCTCTTACCCGAAGTGGATAGCCAATGTGGTGTGATGAGCGCCGAATGTTGCACATTCAAGCCCCTTAACTCACATATGTTAATTCCTTAGTGTTGTTATTTGTTTGATTTTGTTGGTTTTTGTGTGTGTGTGTGTGTGTGTGTGTGTGTGTTTCAGTGTTTTAAATGACAGATGCAAGAATTCCAGTGGAAATTGGGCTTAAATGGAAAATTTGGGAGCATTCTGGAGACCTAAGATCAAGCGCCCATCAACAAGGCATGAGCGACATGCTCTCGAGCGCGCCTGCGATCGAGTGCAATACACTTGGGATCGAGTGCACGCGGCTTTCTTGATTGCGGCAAGAGACTTTTTCCAGCTTGAATTAGGTTTTCAATCTCCCACTTGGATTGGGAGGCTGACTTACGGTTTTCCTAGGGTTTCTAGGGTTCTCCTAATCCCTATAAATAGGCCTTTAAACATAGAATAAAGAAAACCATTGCCTAGAACAAAAATTCAACAAATAGTTCTTGGAGGCTTAGTGGAGTCATGAGTGGCTAAACCCCTTAGTGGGGTATTGATGTAACCCCATCCATGTACAATGGTTTGATTGTATCTTAATTTATAGATTTTCAGTTTATGCATGTTGGTTGTATAACTATGAGAATTGCTATAATTTGATATTGTTCTTCATGTTTAAATGCAATTGTTCTTAAATTCCAAAATCAATATTTGTGAAATTCTTATCTTGTCTTAGAAAGTCTTTTACTTTTATTGAACTCAAATCATTCTTATTTTCTGTGATTATGGGGATGATGGTTATACAATGGTTTTTATTCACATATGATTAAGAGGGTTAGATAGGCCATACCTAGGAAAGATGGGTCGTACCGCATCTTAGTGGTTAGGTGGACGATCCGTAACAACCGAAGATGGGTTATACTTATTCTTTTGATTGTATGTATCCTTTTAAAGAATTAGATAATCCATACTTAGAGAAGACGGGTCGTATCGCATCTTAGTGGCTAGGCAATGGTTTTCTTTCTTCTATGTTTAGAGGCCTATTTATAGGGATTATGAGAACCCTAAAAACCCTAGAAAAACTGTAGGTCAGTCTCCCAATCCAAGTGGGAGACTGAAAACCTAATCCAAGCTAGAAAAAGTCTCTTGCCGCAATCAGGAAAGCTGCATGTGCTCGATCCCAAGGGACTTGCGCTTGCAAGTGCACTCGATCCCAAGTGTATTGCGCTCGAGCACTGGTGCGCTCGAGCTTAGGCCATGATGAGTTAGAGCACATGTGTGTGCGAGCCTTGCTGATGGCACTCGATCTCAAATTTCTAGAATGCTTCCAAATTGTTCTTTTAAGCCCAATTTCCACGGCAATTCTTGTATCTGTCATTTAAAACCCTGAAACACCAAAAAAAAAAATCAAACAAATAACAACGCTAAGAAATTAACATATGCGAGTTAAGGGGCTTGAATGTGAACCATTCGGTGCTCATCATAGTGCTAGTGAAGAAGTCAAATGGGAAGTGAGGATGTGCGTGGACTTTATGGATCTCAACAAGGCGTGCTTGAAAGATAGCTACCCACTTCCACGCATAGATATCCTTGTGGATTCAACATCCAAGCATGAGTTGCTAAGCTTCATGGACGCCTTTTCCGGCTACAATTAGATATCTATGCCCTTTGGATTGAAAACCACTGAGGCAACATACCAATGGCTTGTGAACAAGATGTTCAAGCATCAGTTCGGGAAGAATATGGAAATTTATGTAGATGACATGTTGGTGAAGAGCATACACGCTGTCAACCATATCCGCGACTTGGAAGAAGCATTATAGATGCTGAGGAAGTATGGCATGAAACTTAACCCGAAAAAGTGCGCATTCGAAGTATCCTCAGGAAAGGTTTTCAGATTCCTGGTATCCCAAAGAGGGATTGAAGCCAATGCCGAGAAGATCAGGGAGGTGTTGGAAATGAAGGCCCCTCAAAACATATAGCAACTACAGAAACTCACAAGGAGAATTGCTGCTTTGAATAGGTTCATCTCCCGGTCCACAGATAAGTGCCTACCATTTTTGATGATCTTGAGGAAGGCCTTTGCTTGGAACGAGGATTGTGATAAAGCTTTTCAGGATCTGAAGGAGTATCTCGAGAGTCCACCATTGCTTAGCAAACCATCCAAAGGTGAAGTCCTTTTCCTTTACTTGGCGGTGTCTGATAAGTGCTAAAATATACATATTTTAGCCCCTTAATTTACATATGTTAGGCTCTTAGTTTTGTTATTATTTGATGTTTTGCTTTGTTTTTGTGTTTTCTTATATTTTTAGGGTTTATGAAGAAAAGCAAGTGTTTCCAACAAGTTTTAGACTTAAAAGACAAATTGGGAAAAAGCTAGAACCCATAGGATCGATTGCATCCCAATCTAGGCTTGAGCGCTTCTGCACTCGAGCACAAGACAGCCAGGATCGAGCGCACCAGCGCTCGATCACATATCAAGCTAGGCATGAGCGTAGGATGCGCACAAGCGCCCAACACAAGGATCGATCGCAAGAGTGCGATTAAGCGCACCAACTTGCGATTGAGCTCACTTGTGCTTCCCAGATGCGGAAAGAGTCCTTTTCCACTTCAGTTTAGGTTTACTTTATCCTACTTGTACTAGGAAATAAATCTACGATTTTGCTAGATTTTCTAGGGCTTTCAGGGTTTTCCAAATCCTATAAATAAACCTCTAGAGAAGCAGACACAAGCTTTGGAAAAGAACTGAAGGCTAGATCAAGAGGAGTTTGGGTTTTTTTTTTTTTTTTCCTTCCCCTTTTATTTTTGTTATGTAGTTTAGTATTTTAATTAGGGCTAGATTAAAGCCCTAATCATATCCTTTAAGGTTGCAATATTGGCGCATTTGCTACAATTATCTTTTGGGTGTTTAATTTGATTACTTCGTGTTTACTTGAATTTTTCATATGAATATGTTTGATCATATGTGTGTGCTGGGATTTATGTTATTTATGTCAATTGGGATGACTGAGTCCTGGGCTTAGTAAAGTGACAAGAGAACCCCATCACAAAAGACTCCGCGGTAGCGGACACCTTCGAGTAAAGACTCGAGATTGTGGAACCTTTGGGTGCCAAAGCCTCAGGTGAAGAGGTCCAAGAGATAGGGGCCTCTGTTACAAAAACCTCAGCCGCAGTAGGCATGGAGGCATTGGTCATGGGAACCCTAGGCACGGAGCCTTGGTCGTTGTAGCCCCGGATGGATGGGCCTCGGTGGCAGGAGCCTCGGTAGTAAAGTCTTCGAAAACAGAAGCAAAGGCAACCTTCTTTGCCCGTGTCTTCTTAACCCTGGTCCTCTTTGTAGTGGGCTCCCCAGAAGGAATGGGAGCCACGGCACTGGCAACAGGAGGGGGCCCCTGCTTAAAGTGCCTTTTTAGCTTCCCTATCTTATTTAGAAGCACCTTATCCACGATAATAGTATATTTGAAGTAGCTACAAAGAGCCTCGTCGGTCACAAGGGCCGCGACGTCCATCCTTGGGGCATTCTCATTTGTCCCCACGTTCGGGGAACCCTCCGGTCTTCACGAAGAATCTTTGAAGATTTTGCCTCCCACTCACTCGATAGAAAAAAGAATTACTCTTTTCATTGCTTGTTGTTGGAGAAGGTAGAAGTCGAAGTGATAAAATGATTTCTACCCCTAGCCATGAAGTTTACCAAACCATCCCTGGAATGGATGGGACGGTAGATGGCCAAAAACTCCGGGACCGTCATCCGACGACCCTTAAAAATGGTGTGCCATAAGAAATAGGAGGTGAAGAAGAACCGCTTCCCATTTGGCATGATTTGAAAGGGTGCCAAGCCCAAAGAATGGAGTAATGTCCTCACCACCGCCGGGAAGGGTAGACGGAGCCCTGCAAGAAACATCCGCTCATAAACGTAAATGTCACCGGAGCCAGGAGCAAGGATAACCCCGGCGTCAAGGCTGGCAAAGTGCAGTTGGACGTTCCCCGGAATATCGTAGTTATTCCGAAGAACCCTTTCTTTGGTTAATGTCAACCTTGACCTTCGATTCATAGTGAAATGCAAGGTAAACTGAAGGTTTCCATCGGAGGAGGCATCTTCAGGCCAGGAAGGTTTAGCGCTGGAAGGAGACGATCGGTGGACAAGCTCGCTAGAGCCATGATCAGCCTCGTCAGCGCTGTTCACTAAAGCAGTAGTGCGAGAAGCACAAGCCATATTGAAGGAAAGAAAGAAAGAAGATTCAAGGAAACAAGAAAGTAGGAGAGTTTTAAGAATTAGAGGTTCAAGAAGGGGTTTATAGAGGGAGCGCGTGAGTGCACGAGATTGCCATAAATGAGAGCCATGATGGATCGTCCCCGAATGTGTGCATTGAATAACCCTTAAAAGAAATGCTTCGGGAACCACTGAAGTCATGATGCGTGCCCAATAAGCCAAGAAGTGTGACTGGTCACTTAATAAGGAACTGACACACAAGAGCCAAGGACGACGTTTTGATGAATATAAGACAAAAAGAATTAATGCGTTACTAGGGAGAAGAGCAAACGGCCTGAGAAATGAGGGTGCAGTTGCGGTAGTGATTTGGTGTCAAAGAATCACAGAATTCACAGAGAATGTGTAGATAAACACAAAATAGCCCCGTCACCCAAGAGAGCCTACTGTGAACTACAAAATTCTACAGAAAAATACTGACCCGGGACTTCCAAGAAAATTCCTCTTACCCAATTGCCTCGGATAAGGGAATTGAGGGGGGTAACTGTTGGGAAAATATCCTTCACTCTTACGGCCCGTTGGGCTATAAGATCATAGCCCAGTAATAGAGCTATGGATTGAGCCCTGGCTAACATACCGAAGTTAATGAGGACCCAACCCACGAAAGTCATCATTGAAAGGTAGAAAGATATCGCCAAGACACGGTGACCCAGGAATGGGTCACTCAGGGATATATTTCCCGGGGCTGCCAATCCTTCGGTTTCCCGGGAACTAACTTACTGTTGTCGCCAGAGACACTAGACGAACCAACTTCTAATACCTAGTGATTGAGTATTATTGAGTTAAGGACTCCCTTTAATGATTGTCCAATATCGCAAGGATCATGTTAAAGTTTACACACGGCTACTACTCTCAGTCCAAACCAAACTACAAGACTCGGATAAGATCATCACAAAGCTGTGATAAGATCGAAGGACGAGTTCCAATCCGGGTAAACCTATCAGCCTATTTATAGGCTAGACCCTAGGTATCAAAGACACGTTTAATTATTCTAGAGCTTACACATTCTTTCTCAGAGACCTTACTTGAGCATCGGAGGGAGATTACGCTCAACACACTCCTTTTTACTTTGTCTACTTGTTTCAGGTTCGAGCTGAGAGAATGTGTTCATACCGTACCAGAAAATTTCCTAACAGATACCATGTTAAATTACAACTTGTCCTGAAAACTTAAGCTTATAGGAAGTGATAAATTTAATTATTTAATCAACACTTTAACAGAAGTGAAATTTTCAAAATTGTACGACTAGATGCCCACCCCAATCAGGATCCTCTCAATTCATCTTGAAATGGAGATGAACTATTTCATGATTTAGATTACATTTTATAGATATATCAGTGTATATGTTTCCTCATATATGGTGCCACTTCATTTAAAACTTCTAAATGAAGTGGAACCGTAGTGACCCAAATTTTAATATATGAATAAATTAGTTTTAATTTTGAGATTTAGACCGGATTATAATATTTTATAGACAAAACAATAATCGTTGAAGAATTTAAGAGATTACGTGGATATTTATGGAAATAGATTTTGATGGGTGAAATTTAATTTGTAGTTTTGATTTTATTTATAGGAATGTTTTTTAGGGTTTGATTTTTTATGGAGAAATTTAAAGTGGTAAGGGAATTTTTTTTGGGGGTAAATCATTAGCTTTTGAATAATCAAGGATTAACGTAGGGATAATAAATTATTAGTAGATGGGATTTGTTTTTTAGTAGAATAGAGTGACTTTATAAATAGTAAAACAAAATTAAGCACAATGCTCCACCGAGATAATATCCGAAATACAATGTGGGAAAGCGCTTCTTTTGCAAGGTGATGGGATGCTTCATTCAATGTTGTCTAACATGATTAACTTCCCAACTTTGAAGGCCATTTAAGACCCCTCAAGCTTCCTCCATAAGATGACCATATCGACTCAAACTCCTCCCATCTTTCCTAAGAACCTGAACCACTTGGAGAGCATCGCCTTCCATAACCACCCTATAGAATCCTAGCTCACGACAATAATGGGCAGCACTCAAAGCCGCAATTGCCTCTGCTATATTTGGCTCGATAATGTAACCTCTTGGCGATGACAGAGTCGCCAATACCCCTCCCATCCCATCTTTTATGATCACCCCGACCCCATCTTCTTTCTATTCATGTCTACTGCGGCATCCCAATTAACTTTAACAAAGTAATTTTTCGGGACTTCCCAACAGAGATCTGGTGTATTACATATTTTGCTTCTTGATAAGCCTCTAGAGACTCCGCAGCACTCCCAATTAACTTATCTTGTTCTCTTGTACAAAGGCGTTATGTGGAAACCATATTTGTCGTGCAACCACGGCCATTAATTCCATGTCATCTATGTTCAGGAGTCGAAGAAGCTCCTCCCATATGAGCATAAATTCTTCCTGATTGACACTACTTTTCTGAATTTGGCTATTGCACCTACTCCATATATCCTTTGCTGCCGGACAACTCCATAGTACATGCCCCATAGTTTCTGCCTTAATACCACAAACAAGACATAAATGATACTCTTTAATCTTCCGATGATGCATATTTGATTTAGTTGTTAGAGCATTGTGGCATGCTCGCCACATAAACACCTTCAATACATTGGGAATATTCATCTACCAGATCTGCTTCCACAAATAACTGTGTTGTCTTGCTCGGGAACATTCCCCTTTAGTTGAAGTGATTAATTCTCTCTGAAGGTGGTATAGACTCCTCACTGTGAACTCTCCGTGTGATGAAGCACACGTGTATATATATAACTAACCCTAATTCATTCTACTACTTAGAGCATTCTCAATGGAAGAACTAAATGTTACTTTTATCTAAAATGACTTTTCAAATGTTTAAAAAACCCCCTACATTGGATTAGCCAAAAGAAAATGTAAAATAGATATTTGATTGGAAGAGCTAAAAAAAAAGCTAAATGTAGCAGCACTTTTCAAGGGAGCTATTTTATTTTTCATTGTTTCTCACATATTTTCTATTTTTCCCAAATATTTTCCTACTTTTTCTCTGTATGTTCTCTTTTTCCCAAAACTTTTCCCATTTTTCCTCTCACATGTTCTCTTTTTCCCAAAACTTTTATTGCTTTTAATAATATTTTAATAGAATAGATAGAAATATAGTTAATCGGATGTATAGACATATAAAAATAATTTAACTAAATTAGATAAAAGTGGTTTTGAGAAGCTATTTTACATAAAAATATGACCCCTCCATTGTGAATGCTCTTATATATATATATATATATATATATATATATATATATTAGAATGAATTAGGGTTAGTTGGCTGATTAATTTCTTGTTTAACGCAATAAGATAAATTTAGTGCGTATTCCAGTGCTCTCTCAGTTAATAAAACGTATCCCTTCCCATCACCGTCTCTTTTTGCTGAAACACACCCCCTCCCTCCCCTTTTCTCTTCGTCACGCCTTCCCTCTCCCCTGTTTTCTTGTGAAGCCGAGACTCCGACGCCCCCTTCCCCTGAAACCAGTCGCACCGAAAGAGAGAGAGGGAGCCGTGTGTCTGGGGCTCTACGAAGAGGAAAAGAAGCACAACACAATCAAGGTGAAATTCCTAGACCTCTATTCATATTTTTACAAGATTAAAGCTTAATTTTCGTTTTGATGTTGAGGTTTGGGTTGTTGTTGATAATTTCGGTTGTGGTGTTTGAATGGAGTAGAATTGTTGTAGATTATTGGGTAGGATTGTTTGTTGATTGGGTTTTCTTGTGGTGTTATGCCGAATTGGAGTGGCAGTTCTTGGCTTTGATCCTTTTCCATTGATGGCTTAAAGTGGTGGCCGAAACCCCTGATCAAAGAAACTTTGACGTTTCAGTTGTTATGCGTAGTTGGCTCAACATGGGTTTCTATTTTGGTAGTGTTTTGATACGGGTGTTCAATATTTTGGAATTGATTTTTGGTTGCTGGAGCTGTGTCTGCCGAATGGGAGAGGGAGGTTTTGGGGTTGTGTATTTTCTGCTGTTTTTCTTTGGGTGTGGTGTTTTGTGGCGAAGGACTAATGGTTGGAAGAAGGATGGTTATCCGTGTTAAATCACCACTTTTCCTAAAACTTTAAGCTAAGAGGATGATGTAAATTTAATACTTTAACACTTCGGGTTCAAACTCATTTTTAAAGGCTTAACACGTGGAATATTTAATATTAAAATGGGGTAAATGACAGAGTTAAGGTTCGAATTCAGAACCTTTGTCTCTGATACTATGAAAGAAAAGATAATCAAATAGAAAAATAAAGATAATAGCGAAAATAAAATAAAGTAGAGACACAATGATTTTACGTGGTTCGGTCTATGACTTACATTCATAGGGTAAAGTCTTAATGCCATATTATGCTCTTATTCACTTGATGATATTACAATATAAATGGTCCATATTTATAAGAAGGTAGAGAGAACACAAAACGGTATGAGAGATCAAATCAAATCATATTAAATTGTATTCAAATTTGATTTGAATCAATTGCAATTAATGCTAAAATCAAATCCTATAATAGAAAATCAAATCTCGTACTATATATATATATATATATATATTTTTTTTTTTTTTGACATGTCAGCACATGAGGGAGAGAGAGAGATTTGAACTAGTGACCTCTGCTTCATTAATTGTGGTCATAGCCGATTGAGCTACTTCTTGGGGATCGTAATATATTCTAACATCTCCTTAAACTCAAAGGGGAAGACTTTGAAAACTTGAGTTTGATTTTTCCTCCTTTATTTTTTGTTTTTGTTTTTGCTAGAGATGGCAACAGTTGACGGTGACTGCATGAAACCTAGGCCCATTTAGCCCACAGTAGGCTTCCATTTTGGCCCATAGTTGGCCCTCTTTTGGTATTGTTACTATGGGCGCATCTCTGATCATTGTTGCAGAGAAGAAAAAAAATCAAACTCAAGTTTCCAAAGTCTTCCACTTTGAGTTTGAGGGGATGTTAGAATATATTACGAATTTGATTTTTATATTATAAGATTTGATTTTAGCATTAATTGTAATTGATTCAAATCAAATTTGAATATAATTTAATTTGATCTCTCATACCGTTTTGTATTCTTTATACTTTCTTATAAATATGGATCATTTGTATTGTATTATTATCAAGTGAATAAGAGTATAATGTAGCCTTAAGATTTTATCCTATGTATGTAGGTCATAGACTGAACCACGTAAAATCATTATCTCTATTTTATTTTATTTTTGCTATTCTCTTTATTTTTCTATTTGATTATCTTTTTCTTTCAATATGATGATTGATTTTTTGTCGGTCTTGATTGAAATTCAATGTGTGGTATGGCCAAAATTAGGCTGATTTTGTTATTGTACTTTGGCAGATTGATCCTGATATGGCCCGAAAGTAAGGGATAGTTGTTATGTGTTGTGATTCTTGATAGGTTAAAATTGATCGAATATCTCTTGAACAAGTTTTTGGGTGTTTTATACATTGCTTTGTGGTTTCTGTGAGTTTAAGTTTAGACTAAGAAAAAGGGAAAGAAATTTGGATTTGGATTTATTTTATGTTATGACGGTTGATGTTGATGAGTGTTTTTGTTATTATTAGGAGTTGTGATTTTTGAGTTAATGGAAGGGAGTTGACCGAATAATGTAGGACTTGTGGTTGTTGGCTTTGATAAGACCAATTGAGGGGAGTTTTTCCTATTGGTTTGTGCTCTATTTTGGATGATTGTAGAGCTCTGTTGAGATTGAGCAAACTTTTGGTTTGAGAATCTTGAGTGATTGCCTAACGGGTAGGATTGCTGTTAAGTAATTTTTTTTTGTTTTTTTTTTGATGACAAGGAACCCCTTTAAGGCAGGGCTACTTTGTGTATTTATCCGTGTCAAATAAATATCGGACCCGTGTAAAGCGTTCCCTCCACACGAATCGGGTAATACTCCGGCTTCTTGTTTGCACCTGAAAGGATTTGAACTTTAGACCTGATGGAATGCCACTAAGATCAAGGTCCTTATTACTTGAGCCTACCCCTTTGGGTTATGATTGCTTTTAAATAATTGTGGGTTGTTTGTTAAATTGCTAGGTTTTTGTTGGTGAATTTGGAAGCTTCGGTCCTATAGATTTTATGCGTTTGTATTTTGGGGCCTTAGGCGAAATTTTGAAATTGGGCCGAATTATTATTATTATTATTATTATTATTATTATTATTATAATATATATATATATATATATATATATATATATATATATATATATATTTTAAGTAACAAATTTTTTTTTTTTTTTTTTTAAAGTCAATTTTTATTTATTTTTTAATTTTTAATTTCTTTTTATTTTTAAAGTAAAGAAAACAAATATTATATTTTTATTTAAAAATTATTCATCTCGCTTTTTGAGATGCAAAATTTCTGATTTAGTTTTTATATTCAGGATTTTCTAACATTTTTTTTCTTTTCACTTGATAATATGGCTAATCCATTTAATCTCACTTGTGACATTATTGATCTTAGGTAGGATTTTATCAATTTTAATTTTGAAAAACTTATTTCTGCAGAAGCAACTGTAACAAGTATTGTCAATAAAATTCTGTTGCTAACAAATGTATCAATTTATTTTGTATATTATGTCTAAGATAATGATTATGAATTTCCCCATCTCGAATACTACGAATATGCTCTTGCATTACTGGGTCAAATTCCGCAATCATTTTAATTAGACTTAAAAAATTTCCATTATTTTCTTTGTAAATCTTTTCATTTTGTCCTCTAAATGCCAAATTATTCTTACCAACATTCTTTACTACAACAATAATTCTCAACAATACTATTTTTCAATGATCTTTCTCTTTGTTAATTTGTTCTTGGAGATTTTTATCAATTGTTTTATTTTTCAACAATCTCATTTCTAAATCAATCCAGTCATTCATGTTAGTAATATGTTCATTGGTTGTTTCATGACTTTTTAGTTTAATACTAAGATTTTTTCAGTCATTAATTCCTTCATTAGCTAGTTGCATTCTATTAGGTTTTTAATTAAACAACTTGCAACAAAAACAAAATACTCTATCTACATTTTGTAAATAGACTAGCCATTTTCTATTATGTTGCTCCCCATTTCATAATTTTCGTATATAATATGTACTAGAAAAATGCCTAGAGTTCTCATCTTTAGGAAAATCTATAGTATTGTATCTTATTGGACCATTCAGACCATTCGGCCACTTAGGATTTTTAATTGCAAGTAAGGATTTAGAGTCTGATGAGGTGTGTAACATCCCACCCTATTGACACACAAACATCAACAATTAAAAATATTCGCACTCATCATAAAATCATTTTCTTATTAATTCAATATCATGTTGGCCAACACACATTTACGCCCTGTGTGCAAGTGATGGCGATCACAAGGATCCCGATTCCAATCCTGTGGCCTCAAGTGGAACCGCTTCAAGGATATGAACATCACTTGATAAACTATGGTGCACTCAAGTGAGCCATACCCGGTGGACCATAAAGGATGGCTGCCTCCGCCCTTTATCTTTGATATCATTTCTCATTCAGTCATAAGGCCATTAAGTATTTTTAAATATTTTATACGTTCAAACATTCATTTCCATTTCTTTTCTTTCTTTCAATAAAAATTTTGGCACTCATCAAAAAATCATTTTCGTATTAATTCAATATCATGTTGGCCAATACACATTTAAGCCCTGAGTGCAAGGGATCCCGATTCCAATCCTGTGGCCCCAAGTGGAACCGCATCAAGGATATGGACATCACTCGATAAACTATGGTGCACTAAAGTGAGCCATTCCCAGTGGACTATACAAGATGGCTGCCTCCGCCCTTTAGCTTTGGTATCATCTCTCATTCAGTCATAAGGCCATTAAGTATTTTAAAACAATTCATACATTCAAACATTCATTTCCATTTCTTTTCTTTCTTTCATTCTTTCTTTTCCTTTCTTTCCTTTCATTCTTTTTCATCAAGTAACATAACATACTTATAACAATTTCATAACATAGCGGAAGTATTTACATAAAATTATTTTCATACAAAATCATTTAATTTTGGATACATTAAAAGGGGCTATCAGAGAAAGGCTAACATTACTTATCAAAAAAAAAAAAGAGAAAGGCTAACATTATATTTTGTTTGCTTTGAAACAACTTTAAGAAAACATAACATTAACATTTGGAAAAAATCAAAGGTATGATCGTATCTACTTACCTTACTTCTTAGCTTCCACATTTCAATACTTTTCACTTAGTAACCTAAGCAAATATTCACAATAATTACTCTTGTTAACACTCTCGTAAACCATTCATTCTTTCCCATTGTTTTATCCTCCTAAACATCGCTTTCCATACTAAAGAGAGATCTGATTTCTCATCTTAAAACACTTATTTCATATCTCAAATTCAATTATTTTCTTTGAATGATCACGCTATGCATGTATGCTCAAATACTACATATGGATTATGCCAAATAAATCTATTTTCATGCTCTCTAGAGTGTAGATGTTAAGACTACATATTACTAGTCTTGATAGGGTCCTTAGCTAACCCAAAAGTTTACTAAACATATTGGATTTGGGTAGAAATATAGGTTCTTAAGGCTTTAAGGTTCAACTAGTGTGTGTGTGTGTGCTGTGATTCCAGCAACATGTTAGCGAAGATTACTACGTTGTAAATACAACAAGTGATCAAAAATTACATGATTTGAATTATTAGGAAGGTAACTCAAAGAGGATTTTACTCTAGGGTCCAACTATAGCAAAATATCTTTCCAAAAAAGGCCCAACGGTCACCTTTCTTGGTGACTGTGGTGCTGCAGAAAATTTGGTAGCAACCTAGTATTAAGGTTTAGTCCTTATAATGCGATGCAACACACTTAACAACTCATACACATGTTATGTTGATGTCTCATACATAGGAAAATCATGTAATCATGCTTTACAACCATATTCATGTCTTTTAGGAAAAGAAATCAGAACTAACATGCTTCCTTTAGTGTTGGCAGCAAGTAAATGAAGATCAAACACCACCCATTTAATACACTTATCAATGTATTGCTAGATTTTCTTCATACTATTCATAAAACTAACACTATACATCAATTATAGGGATTAATAGAACCCATACCTAACAAAAATCTGGCTGTCTTAGGAGAAAAAATGAAGAGGTAGATTCTGCTCTCTTGGAGAGCAAACTGTTTGGTGCAGGAAATTAGCTTCTTGCATTGATTTTGGAATATTTAAGACATAGGGGTTAATAAAACATGAAGGAGGAATTTTTCCTAAGGTTTGATAAAAAGAATTGAAGAAAACATTGAAAATACTTACAAAAGGAACTAGGCAGAAATTGAAGCTTCTAGAACAGCAGTGACATCAATGATTTGGCTTTTAGGTTTTTGCTTGGAGGAATAGAGGAAGAGAGAGAGATCTGAATTTTGAAAACTAACGTAGGGTGTATTGGCACTGTAATTGACGGCTGAAAATGGTGCCTTTTAGGGTTTTAAAGGTGAAATATATAAGCAGGCAGAAGGAAATATAAATTGACGGTTGTAGGGGGATTTTAGGGTTTTAGTGCAACTAAGGTTTTAGGGCAACACTAAAACTCGTGTGTTTTTAATTTCTTGAGCTAGGGTTGCAGGAAAATAACGTAGAGTACATGGAATAAAATTGCCAGCAATAAACATCAAGTTTCCTTTCCAAACTAAACTTCTTTTCTTTTTGAAATAACTTGGGAAACAACTCCTGCAAAATAGGGATTTTTTAGACTTACAATTAGGACTTGTTTTAGCAAGAAAACTTTCATTTCTGGGGAAAAAGACAGCTAGCCAAATTTTGTTAGGACATAGACTTCAGCTATATTGAGTTTCTTGCCCTTTCTAGGTCTTTTTCATCCCTCTAACATACCCCTCTATTAAACCCACGAAAATTAGAGACAATTAAAAACAAATAGCTATCAAACAATAAAACAAATATAAACAACAAGCAATCATCATAAAATTTACCCTAAGAGGTATAGGGTGTTACAAATCTCTCCTCCTTATAAAAATCTCGTCCTTGAGATTTGATCATACATGTTACTTGAAAAGGTAAGGGTATTTCTCTTTCATCTCGTTTTCACGTTCCCATGATGCCTCCTCAATTGTGTGATTGCTCCATAGGACCTTGAGCATTGGAATAGTCTTGTTGCGAAGAACTTGCTCCTTTTGTGCCAAGATGCCCTTGGGAAACTCTTCATAGGGTAGGTCCTCACGAACTTGAAGCTGTTCAATTTGTAGCACGTGCGAAGGGTCGGGAATGTATTTCCTCAGCATTGAAACGTGAAAGACATTATGAATCGCGGATAGATTAGGGGTTAGAGCAACTTGATATGTAGTTTGATCTGACCTTCTTTAGAATATCAGAAGGACTGATATACCTGGGACTAAGCTTTCCCTTTTTTTTTTTGAATCTCATAACTCCCTTCATTGGTGCTACTTTCAAGAACACTTTATCTCCTCCTTTGAATTTTACTGCTCGACGCTTTTGATCTGCGTACTTCTTCTGTCGGCTTTGAGTTGCTTCGAGCCTCTTCTTGACAATAACAATCTTTTCACGTGTAAGTTGGATGATCTCTGGGCCAAGCATTTTTCGCTCCCCAACCTCATCCCAATACAAGGGTGACCTACATTTTCGTCCATGCAAGTACTTGTACGATGCCATCCCAATACTTGCCTGGTAACTATTGTTGTATGCAAATTCGATCAATGAGAAGTATCGAACCCAACTGCCCTTGAAATCCAATACACAAGCTCATAGCATATCCTTGAGAGTTTGAATCGTCCTCTTTGATCGTCCATCCGTTTGAGGGTGAAAGGCGGGGCTAAAGGTCAATTTAGTACCCATTGCCCTTTGTATGCTTCGCCAAAAACTTGAAGTGAACTGTGAGTCTCTGTCTAATACAATCTTAGATGGTATGCCATGTAGTCTCATAATTTCATTGAGATATACCTCTACTAGCTTATCCATGGAATATGTCATCTGAATTGGTATGAAGTGAGTGGTCTTTGATAAGCGATCTATCATTACCCAAATAGAATCCTGACCTCCTAGGGCTCTAGGAAAGCTTGATACAAAGTCCATGCCAATCTCATCCCATGTCCAAATAGGGATAGGAAGTGGCTGTAATGTCCCTGTAGGTCTTTGATGCTCTGCCTTGATCTGTTGACAAGTCAAACACCGCTCCGCTTATTTGGCCACATCCCTTTTCATTCCACTCCACCAGTAATGTTGTCAAAGATCCTGATACATCTTGGCATTGTGAGGGTGAATTGTGTATAAAGAACGATGCTCCTCCTTAAGAATGATATCTCTAATATCTGAGTTTTATGGTACACAAAATCTACCTCGAAATTGTAGAACACCATCATCTGCTATCTTAAAATCCGGCTTCTTTCCTTCTCGTACCTCTTTCACGATCTTAGTTAGGCTCAAATCCTCAACCTGAGCATCTTTGATTTGGTCTAACACAGTCGGTTTCACAATCAAGTTACTCAAACATGCATGCATGTCACCAACCATCTCGATTCTGACTCTTTCCATATCTAAAAGAATCTCCTTCTTTGCTGTGAACATCATAACCATGGTATCTGAGGATAACTTTCTGCTGAGTGCGTCTGCTACAACATTTGCCTTGCCTAGATGGTAGTTAATGTTGTAGTCATAATATTTAATTAACTCTAACCACCTTCGCTATCTCATGTTCAACTCATTTTAAGTGAAAAAGTACTTCAAACTCTTATGGTCGATGTAAATTTCACAATGCTCCCCATAAAGATAATGCCTCCAAATCTCTAGTGCAAAAACAACTGCTGCAAGGTCTAAGCCATGTGTTGGATAGATTTGCTCGTAATTCTTGAGTTGGCGTGAAGCATAGGCAATTACCTTCCCATGCTGCATAAGAACACAACCAAGCCCCTTATGGGAGGCATCTCTATAGATAACCTACCCCTCCAAACCCTTAAGTATCGTTAAAATTGGGGCGGTTACAAGCCTCTTCTTCAACTCTTGGAAACTCTTCTCACATTCGTCAGTTCCATTGGAATTTCTCATTGTTTCTTGTCACCTTTGTTTGTGGGGTGGCAAGACTAGAAGGGCCCTCCACAAACCTTCTGTAGTATCCAGCAAGTCCCAAAAAGCTCCTAATTTCGTTCTCATTAGCCGGACTAGCCCAATTCACCATTGCCTCTATCTTACTTGGATCCACAGAGCCATTCTTAGAGATAACATGCTCTAGAAAAGAAATCTCTTCCAATCAGAACTCGCACTTCTTGAACTTAGCATATAACTTCTTCTCTCTCAAGATTTGCAACACAATCCTTAAGTGCTCCTTTTGCTCCGCAGTATTCGTCGAGTAAATAAGAATATTGTCTATGAAAACCACTACGAGCTAATCAATGAAGTTCTTGAAAACTCTGTTCATCAAGTCCATGAAGGTAGCTCGAGCATTAGTCAAACCAAAAGGCATGACTAAAAACTCATAATGTCCGTAGCGAGTACTGAAGACTGTATTTGAAATGCCTGTTTCTTTGATCTTCAATTGGTGATATCCGGAATGGAGGTCAATCTTGGAAAACCCCTTAGCTCCTTGAAACTGATCAAACAAATCATCTATGCGTGGTAAAGGGTACTTGTTCTTTATAGTAGCTTTATTCAATTCTTGGTAGTCAATGCACAGTTGTATCGACCCATCCTTCATAAATAGTATCGGTGCTCCCCAAGGAGACACACTAGGCCGGATGAAGCCCTTATCCAATTGCTCTTGCAATTGCTCTTTTAGCTCTCGAAGCTCGATGGGTGCCATCCGATATGGTGCTTTAGAGATAGGCGCAGTACCAGGAAGGAGATCAATAGAGAATTCAATCTCTCAGTCTGGAGGTAAGCCTGGCAAATCTTTTGGAAAAAAACATCCACAAATTCTCTTACCACGGAAATGTCCTCAATCTTGGGTGCATCCACAAGTGGTATAACCAAACATGCAGGGAATCCCGAACATTCCGGTCTAAGTAGCTTTGTTGTTTGAATGGTTGAAATCAACTGTGGAAGGGAGTTTCCATGTGGACCGCAGGAACGGAACTCTGCTTTGTTAAGAGGCGTAAAGATTACCTCTTTTTTGAAACAATCCACACAAGCATGATATCGGGATAGCCAATCCATACCAAAA
Source organism: Corylus americana (assembly GCA_036287905.1). Classification (NCBI taxonomy): domain Eukaryota; kingdom Viridiplantae; phylum Streptophyta; class Magnoliopsida; order Fagales; family Betulaceae; genus Corylus; species Corylus americana. The sequence continues at coordinate 14,194,069 of CP125823.1, forward strand.
ATAACATCAAACCCACTCATCTTAAATACAATACTACTCAGTCTAGCATAAGTGTTTGATACAAAGGAATGTGTAGCACTAGAGTCAAACAAAATTGAAGCATGTCGTGAGAACAAAGGAAGTATACCTGAGACAACATCGTTAGATGCTTCAATATCTCCAAATGTAAGTGCGAAAACACGAGTTGTAGTTGTGCCCATCTGGTTATTACCTTTAGCCTGGCCTGGAGCATTACGAGATTGTGAACAGTTTCTAGTGATATGTCATGGCTTCCTACACTTGAAATAGATGCTAGTCCCTATCAGGCACTTTCCAAAATGAATTTTGCCACAAATTTGACAAGGAGTACGTTGTCTACTTGCATTAGAAGATGGCTTGTTGTATTGTAGTGCCTTTTGCCCATTATTATGATAAGGTTTCTTGTTGTGATTTGATCCTCCTTGTTGTGCTTGACGCTTCCTTTGATTATTCAATTCCATGCTGAAGATTTTGCTCTATGATAGTAGCCCTGTCAACCAAATTAGGAAAGTTTCTTATCCTAAGTGCAATAATGCGATCAAGGATCCTTTGGTTTAATCCACGCTCAAACTTTTTAGCCTTCCTTACCTCATCTAAAATTAGATAGATCACGAGTGAGAGAGTTCAATGAATTTGGCTGCGTACTGTTCAACCATCATTGATCCTTGAACCAGGTCAGCAAACTCTCGAGATTTAATCTCCCTAGCAGCTTGCGGAAAGAAACGATCCAAGAAAGCCTTCTTGAAGCGCTCCCAAGATATTGCAACTCCTGAACTCCTCCTTCTAGTTCTTGTTGCACAACATCCCTCATTGCAGACCACCATTCATCTACAACATCGGTAAGATTGAAAATGGCGTACTCCACCTTCTGATTGTCAGTGCAATTCAATACCCAAAATATCTTCTCCATCATTCTCAGCCAATTTTCCGCAGCATTGGTGTCTGACTTCCCATCAAACATTGGCGGATTTTGGCGAGTAAATTGTTCAAAAGTGTTTGCAATCTCTGTGCTTGTGATACCCTTACCCTAACCATTAGGAACCATTTCAAAGAACCGTGCTGCAGCAGCAGGAGTCTGCCCATTGTTCCCATTGTGGTTGTCTTCATTTCACTTTGGTTGTTAGCTTGACTCCTTGTACATGCCATCTACGATGTAATTAACATATAAAACATACAAATAATATATAAACTTTTTCATCGACGCATAAAACATAGAAGTCCTATGCAAACCCTAGTACAGGCCGGGAACAATCCTAAGGAGAACCATGTCCTGAGGGTCACATCCTATTGTCATAACCTTTGATTCTACAGAATCTCATAACCTTGCTTTGATACCATAATTGTAACATCCCACCCCATTGACACACAATATTGTCTGCTTTTGATCTTCCCGAACCAGACTTCTTAGGAAGTCACCCATTTTGGTATTATTCTCACAAAAGCTCGCTTAACTGCAGAGTTCTGATGGGATCATGACTATCACAACTTTAAAACGCGTTATTGTCATGAAAGGTGAAAGTATACATATAATCACATCTTCATTTCCATACCCAAGCAATGTGGGACGTCACAATTTGTAACACCCTAGACCTCATAGGGTAAATTTTATGATTGCTTCTTGTTTATATTTGTTTTATTGTTTGCTAGCTATTTGTTTTTAACAGTCTCTAATTTTCGTGGGTTTAATAGAGGGATAAAAAAGACTTAAAAAGGGCAAGAAACTCAATATAGTTGAAGTATAGGTCCTAATAAAATCTAGACAGCTTTCTTTTTCCCCAAAAAGGAAAGTTTTCTTGCTAAAACATGTCCTAAATGTAAGTCTAAAAAAAATCCATATTTTGTAGGAGTTGTTCCCCTTGTTATTTCAAAAAGAAAAGAAGTTTAGCTTGGAAAGGAAACTTGATGTTTATTGCTACCAGTTTTATTCTAAGTACTCTACGTTATTTTCCTGCAACCCTAGCTCAAGAAATTAAAAACACACATGAGTTTTAGTGCTGCTCTAAAACCATAGTTGCACTGAAACCCTAAAATCCCCCTGCAGTTGTCAGTCTATATTCCTCCTGCCAGCTTACCAACTTATATATTTCACCTTTAAAACCCTAAAAGGCACCATTTTCAGCCGTCAATTACAGCCCCAATACACCCTACGTTTGTTTTCAAAGATCAGATCTCTCTCTCTCTCTTCCTCTATTCCTTCAAGCAAAAACTTAAAGGCGAAATCGTTGATGTCATTGCTGTTCTAAAAGCTGCAATTTATGCCTAGTTCATTTTGTAAGTATTTTCAATTCTTTTTATTAAACCTTAGGAAAAATTCCTCCTTCCCGTTTTATTAACCCCTATGTCTTAAATATTGCAAAATCAATGCAAGAAGTTGATTTTCTGCACCATACAGTTTGCTCTCCAAGAGAGCAGAATCAACCTCTTCATTTTTCTCCTAAGACAGCTGGATTTTTGTTAGGTATGGGTTCTATTAATCCCTATAATTGATGTATAGTGTTAGTTTTACGAATAGTATGAAGAAAATCTAGCAAACCATTGATAAGTGTATTAAATGGGTGGTGTTTAATCTTCCTATACTAGCTGCCAATACTAAAGGAATTATGTTAGTTCTTATTTCTTCTCCTAAAAGACATGAATATATTTGTAAAGCATGATTACATGATTTTCCTATGTATGAGACATCAACATAACATGTGTATGAGTTGTTAAGTATGTTGCATCACTTTATAAGGACCAAACCTTAAGACTAGGTTGTTGCCGAATTTCGTGCAACACTGCAGTCACCAAGAAAGGTGACTGTTGGGCATTTTTGGAAAGATATTTTGCTATAGGTGGACCCTAGAGTAAAATCCTCTTTGAGTTACCTTTCTAATAATTCAAATCATGTAGTGTTTGATCACTTGTAGGATTTACAGTGAAGTAATCTTCGCTAACATGTTGCTGGAATCGCAACACACACACAAACACATTAGTTGAACCTTGACGCCTTAAGAACCTATATTTCTACCCAAGTCCAGATCTGTCTAGGAAACTTTAGGGTTAACTAAGGACCCTATCAAGACTAGTAATATGTAGTCTTAACATTTACACTTTAGAGCATGAAAATAGATTTATTTGGCATAATCCATCTGGTAGTATTTGAGTATGCATGCATAGCGTGATCATTCAAAGAAAATAATTGAATTTGAGATATGAAATAAGTGTTTTAAGATGAGATCAGATCTGCCCTTAGTATGGAAAGCGATGTTTAGGAGGATAAAACAATGGAAAAGAATGAATGGTTTACGAGAGTGTTAACAAAAGTAATTATTGTGAATATTTGCTTAGGCTACTAAGTGAAGAGTATTGAACTGTGGAAACTAAGAAGTAAGGTAAGTAGATTCGATCATACCTTTCTAAGGCTTCTTCCCAGCTTCACCTTCTTATCTCTCAGCTTCTCCCTCTTTTCTCTCAGCTTTATTCTCTAAGTCTTTTTGCCTTGCATTAGCTTTGGTATCAGAGCAAGATTTTTGATTGTTTTCTATAACAATCATGATCCACATTCGATTGCCATCCTCAACCTCACGACCCTCACCAAAACATCATACAACCAAAATACCCTAACGCCTAGTGAAGAAACCCAAGCAAAGAGTCTTGGAAACTGCTAGTCACAAAACAAAACCCCCAATAGCCGTTTCAACCCAAACAGGCGTCAATGCTGCCACCACCACACGATCTTCCAACAACAATTGTGCCACAACCAGCATAACCAAATCCACCATCTCATGCCATCTCACAGGCTTCCTTCCACCAGCTCTCTACTAGAAAGCACTGTGACAATTGATAAAAATGTCCAAGACCAAATTAACAAAGAGAAAGATCATTGGAAAAGAGTATTGTTGAGAATTATTGTTGTAGTAAAGAATCTTGGTAAGAATAATTTGGCATTTAGAAAACAAAATGAAAAGATTTACCAAGAAAATAATGGAAATTTTTAAAGTCTAATTGAAATGATTGTAGAATTTGACCCAGTAATGCAAGAGCATATTTGCCGTATTAGAGATGGGGAAATTCATAATCATTATCTTGGACATAATATACAAAAATGAATTGATACATTTGTTAGGAACAGAATTTTAGTGACAATACCTGTTACAGTTGTTTCTACAGAAAGAAGTTTTTCAAAATTAAAATTGATAAAATCCTGCCTAAGATCAACGATGTCACAAGAGAGATTAAATGGATTAGCCATATTATCAATTGAAAAAAAAGATGGTAGAAAATCCTGAATATAAAAACTTAAATCAGAAATTTTGCATCTCAAAATGTGAGAAGAATAATTTTTAAATAAAAATATAATATTATTTTTTTCTTTACTTTAGAAAAAAAAAAAATTGACTTTAAAAAAAAAAAAAATTTGTTACTATAAAAAAATAAAATAAAAATTTAGGCCTAATTTCAAAGTTTCGCCGCCCCAAAACACATTGAGCCGACCTTGAGTAGAGTAAGATATTTTTCCTATAAAGTTGCCTAATTCTTTCCAAGAAATTTTTAACGACTCTATAAGTATGCTTGATGATGAAGATAGTAACAATGGGGATGACTTTGTAAATCAAGTTGATCAACCTGCCAAAAGCCTTAGACACTACTTGCGGCCCACTAGAACGTGTACCCCTTCCTGTGTGGTGGTTCCTGCCAATGCAGGAAATTTTGAAATTAAACATGGGGTAATCCAATTGCTGCCTAAGTTCATGGGCTTGATTCTGAAAACTCTTACATGCACCTTATGGAATTTGATATGGTTCCCATTTTCATTGAAGGAGAAAGCCAGATCTTGGCTACACTCCTTAAGGCCTAGAATGATAGGCACATGGCTAAGAAGTTTTTCTTAAAAAGTTTTTCTCAACTCATAAGACCAATACACTAAGAAGGAACATCATGAACTTTGCCATTATGGAAAATGAAACATTTTTCCAATGCTTGGAAAGGTTTAAAGAACTTTTACTATATGCCCACATCATGGGTATGAAACATAGCGGGTGATAAGTTTTTTTTTATGATAGTTTGTCTTCCGGTATGAGACAATTTGTTGAAATTATATGTAATGGTGAATTTATGAGTAAAGCACCCAATGAGGCCCGAGATTATTTTGATCTCTTGGCTGAAAATGCCCAAGTGTGGGACATCACAAAGAGGACTGATAAGGAAAACCCTGGACCTAGTTCTAGGGAGGTTTATATCATCACATTAAAGGAGATGATGATTTAAGTTCTCATATTACTAAATTGACTAAGAAGGTAGAGGCCATAGATCTGAGCAAAGTGGGTGTGGCAAAGATGTCCACAACAACTGAGAGTAGTTGCGAGATTTGTGAGACTAATGCACATTTGACCAAGGATTGTCCCACAATCCCTGCTTTTAAAGAGGTATTGCATGAAGAGGCCAATGCATATCAAAGACCATTTAGTTCGCCTTACTCTCAGACGTATAATCTTAATTGGCGAAATCGCCCAAACTTTAGTTGGAGAAATGGTCAATCTGCAAATGAACCCCAAAGATCTTCTCATGCTTCTTATGTGCCACCACATAAGAAGACCTTGGAGGATACATTGCAAACCTTCTTACAAAGCCAAACTCAAATCAACCAAAATACCATGCAAAATATTCAAGAGTTGAGAAACTCAATTGATATAATTGAGGCCCATTTGAATGTGAGGGAGAAAGGAATGTTCTCAGCTCAACCTCAACCCAACCTAAGGACTCAAGGTGTGGTCAATGAGGTTAGAAATACTCAAGTGGAATATGCTAAGTCAATCACCTTCCTTAGGAGTGGAAAGGTTGTTAATAAAGAAATCCCAACAAAGCTTTTAGAACCTAAGGGAAATTTAGAGACTAAGGATGATGAACAACCTAGTGATGTCAGGTTGCTTACAAATGTTCCCTTAGGTTGTTCATCATCATTAGTCTCTAAAGTTCCCTTAGGTTCTAAAGCCTTTGTTGGGATTTCTTTATTAACAACACTTCTACTCCTAAGGATGGTGACTGACTTAGCATGTTCCATTTGAGTATTTCTGACCTCATTGACCACACCTTGAGTTCTTGGGTTAGGTTGAGGTTGAGATGGGAACATTCCTTTCTCCCTCACATTCAAATGGGCCTCAATTCTATCAACTTAGTTTCTCAACTCTTGAATATTTTGCATGGTATTTGGGTTTATTTGAGTTTGGCTTTTTAGGAAGGTTTGCAATGTGTCCTCCAAGGTCTTCTTATGTGGTGGCACATAAGGAGCATGAGAAGAAGATCCTTGGAGTTCATTTGCAGATTGACCATTTCTCCAACTAAAGTTGAGGTGATTTTGCCAATGAGGAATATACATATCAGAGTAAGGTAAACTAAATGGTCTTTGATATGCATTGGCCTGTTCATGCAATACCTCTTTAAAAGCAGGGATTGTGGGACAATTCTTGGTCAAATGTGCATTAGTCTCACAAATCTCGCAACTACTCTCAGTTGGTGTGGACATCTTTGCCACACGCACTTTGCTCAACTCTATAGCCTCTACATTCCTAGTCAATTTAGCAGTACAAGCACTTAAATCATCATCTTCTTTAATGTGATAATATAAACCTCCCCTAGAACTAGGTTAGGTTTTGCCTTTTCAGTCCTCTCAGTGGTGTCCCACACTTGGGAATTTTCGTCCAAGAGATCAAAATAATCTCAGGCCTGATCTGGTGCTTTACACATAAATTCAACATTACACATCATTTCAACAAATTGTTTCATACCGGAAGACAAACTATCATAAAAAAAAAAAGAGAAAACTTCAAAAAGCCCCCCTAAACTTTCAGCCGTTTTGACATACTCCCTTGAATTTTCAAAACTCTCACTTAGGCTCCCTGAACTTTGGTTTTCTCTCATTTTGGACCATTTTAACTTTTTATACCCATTTTACCCTCAACCAAAACTATGTCGTTTTGGACTCAACCAAAACTACGTCTTTTTGGACTCCAAAACTACACCTTTTTGAGCTTCAAAATTACATCATCTCCCAACTCAAAACGACGTCGTTTTGAGCATAATAAAAAAAAAAAAGAAGGAAAAAACGAAATCGGGGGTGGCTTTGGCTGGCCACCTCCAAATGCATGTTTTGGGGGAGGGTAAAATGGGTATAAAAAGTCAAATTGTTTGACTTTAACGTTAAAAGGGTCTAAAGTAAGAGAAAACTAAAGTTCAGGGGGCCTAAGTGAGAGTTTTGGAAATTCAAGGAGGGTATGTCAAAATGGCTGGAAGTTTAGGGGGGGGGGGGGGGGGGGGGGGTTTGAAGTTTCCCTAAATAAACAAAAAAAAAAAAAAAACTTATCACCCGCCATGTTTCATACCCATGATGTGGGCATGAAAGTAAAAGTTCATGATGTTCCTTCTTGGTATATTGGTCTTATGAGTTGGGAAAAACTTTTTAAGAAATTCTGTGGGCATGAAAGTAAAAGTTCATGATGTTCCTTCTTGGTATATTGGTCTTATGAGTTGGGAAAAACTTTTTAAGAAATTCTGTGGTCATCTCTTATCATGTCCCTATCGTTCTAGGCCTTAAGGAGTGTAGCCAAGATCTGGCTTTCTTGTTCAATGAAAATGGGAACAGTGTTAGCTTAACAACATCATTAGTAATGTTGTTAAGGTGCATAGCACAAACCATATCAAATTCCTTGAGTTGGATGCAAGGATTTTCAGAATCAAGCCCATGAAACTTGGGCAACAATTGGAGTACTCCAGGTTTAATGTCAAAATTTCATCCATTGGCGGGAACCGCCACGCAGGAAGGGGTACTTGTCCTAATGGGCTGCAAGTAGTCTCTAAGGTTTTGACAGGTTGGTCAACTTGGTTTACAAAGGAATCTTCATGGTTACTCTCTTCATCATTAGCCATACTTATAGAGTCGTTAAAAATTTATTGGAAAGAATTAGCCAACTCTATAGGAAAAATATTTGACTCTACTTTACAGAGCCCTTTCGTATGATAACGTTGCCAAACACTCATACACAAAAAAATCAATCTACACGCTACAAACTAGAACAATATCACCTGAAGAGTTTATGATGATCGATTTTGCAATTTCCTAGAAATTAATACTCTCTTGAAATCCTTAGTTGCAATGATTGAGATTTGTTACATGTCAAAAAGAAATAATTAAAATAAAAAGGATAAATAATAATAATAATAACAACAACAATAATAATAATAATAATAATAATAATTAAACTCAGTGTCTTAAATGCAACTCCCGACAACGGCGCCAAAAGCTTGCTGCGCGATAAAGAGTGCAAACTCAAGTGCAGACTATCGCAAGTAATAATTTCTTGGTAAATACAAGATCTATCTGTAAGGAATGATAAAACATTATAGTAGAATTCCTATTATTGTGCAAAAAAACGTAAAAAAAAGTTAATTTTGGTTTTCCCCTAAAAAGTGGAGCAATGGAATAGAATGTAAATTAAAAAGTAAATTAAGAAACTAAACTAAATAAATTGGGGTTGGAGAAAATTTATGGGAGACACTAGGGTTTCAAGGATCCACCTAGCATTATATTACGTATTCTTGAGACATATAATTATAACTCAACTAAGTAGAAAATCAATTTCATGATTGGAAGATAAAACAATAAAGCATTCAAAAATAAAATAAAATAAATTGAATATGGGTTAATTAAGAATTTGATTTTGGTAACATGACACAAAATAAATTAAGCATTTATTATAAATTCAAATCATAACAAATCAAATAGAATAAGTATTTCATATAAACTAAAATAATTACAAATCAAAATAAATTTGATTTCATTAAACTACTTTCAAATTAAAATCATCCTTGACATTTTAATTGATGAAAAACACAAATAAAAAGTCTCAAGAACACGTAGTAAAAATACTATGCTTCACCCCTAGCCCTAACTAGAGATTTAGCCACTCATGTCTATGAAAATAATTTCCATTGTCAAAGTGCCAAACATTAACAAAATAAAGAAAAAAAAATTCGAAGATAAAACACTGAAAATCTTGACTCCAGTTGTCTGTCTCATCATTTTTCTTTCTTTCACTCCCTTCTTTCTTCTTCTTTTTGTGGAAAAAAATTCGAAGATGAAACATTGAAAATTTGCTCTCCTTTCTTTTTAGGTTTTGTACATCTTATTTCATGTTTAAGACTCCTCTGACTTCTCTTGGTTTGTTGGACTTGGACTCCTTTATTTTAGTTGTTGGCCCCATGTTAGCTTTTCTCTAAGTCTTCCTTCTTTGTTTTGCTAGTCACCTACGGATGAGTAATTCTATTAGTCCTTTTTATGTCACTTTTGTGTTTTTAAAAAATTGAAGTAACTTTTAAAATCACAATTTGATCAAAATTCAATATTGATCAATCACAATGCCAATAGTGGTTTTAAAAGCTTCATTTGATCAAAATGTGGTGGCTTTTAAAACCACAATTTGATCAAAATTTAATATTGATCAATCAAAAGGCCAATAGTGATTTTGAGAACCACATCATCTTTGGAGTGACACATGAGGGACTTGTAGCATTACTCCCGGCTTCTTGTTTCTCCTCTTTTATTTCTTTCACTTTTTTTTGATTGGTCACACTTAGAATCTTTTTGGGATTGCGTTTGAGAAATAAAGTTTTTAAGTCAAAAAAAGCTTTTGGGCAAAAGCTTTATTTTTAAGCTTTTGCCAAAAGTACTTTTTGGTCATTTTTGGGCTTTTTGGACCATTAAAAGCGCTTTTAATTGTTTTACCAAACGAGTACTTTTTTTTTTTTTTTTTTTTTTTTTCAAACAGACTTTTTGAGTGTTAAAAACACTTTTAGGCCTCTCAAATGCAATCCCAAACAAGCTCTTAGTGTATGACTCATTGGCTTGTCTTTGTACTTTTTTTTTTTATTCTATTTATTTATTTATTTTTAGGGTTAAGTACCTAATACCCCCTGGGGTTTTATTTTATCACAGGAGGTCCCTGTGGTTTTAATAAATGACAAAGTTAGTCCATTCGTTAGTTGACCGTTAGGACTGACACGTGGACCAATCAGATGCTAACACGTGGCATCTACTTAATTTTTTTTTTTTTTTTTTTTTTTTTTTTAAAAAAAAAAAAAAAAGAAAAGGAAAAAAAATTGGGGGTGGCTCTTTGCCATTTGGGGGTGGCTGAAACCCCCCCGTACCCACCGGGGGTGGCTCGGCCACCCCGTTGGTGCCCAAGGGGTGGCTTGGCCAACGCCATCCGGCCAGATGGGGGTGGCCAGGCCAAAGGGGGTGGCCGAGCCACCCCCAAATGGCCAAGAGCCACCCCCAATTTTTTTCCTTTTTTTTTTTTTTTAAAAAAAAAATACATTTTTTTTATTTAAAAAAAAAATTAAGTATGTGCCACGTGTCAGCATCTAATTGGTCCACGTGTCAGTCCGTACGGTCAACTAACGGTCAACTAACGGATGGACTAACTTGGTCATTTATCAAAACCACAGGGACCTCCTGTGATAAAAATGAAACCCCAGGGAGAAAAAAATAAAGTCGGAAAACCCTAGGGGGGTTTGGAGTATTTAACCCTTATTTTTATTCCTTTCTTTTCTTACAAAAGGCAATAGCTTGTATTATAATATCATTTTAATCCCAGGGAGAAAAATGTGATAAAAATGAAACCTCAGGGAGAAAAAAATAAAGTCGGAAAACCCTAGGGGGGTTTGGAGTATTTAACCCTTATTTTTATTCCTTTCTTTTCTTACAAAAGGCAATAGCTTGTATTATAATATCATTTTAATCTCACATTTAATAATTGAACAGTATTTCACAATTTAAATATAAAATGTAGGAACTAGAACAAAATAAACTATAATAATGCTTATTTTAATGGAGAAAATAGACACATTTAAGTTATTATCATTACTCTTATAAGAGTTGAGTGATTTTTGCTTCACAATGGCACTTCTATTTATAAATTTGGAGATCATGAGAGAAGTATGAGAGAAAACCATGTGGGACTGGGATTTCCTTCTAGCGACCGGCTAAGGGGGTAAAAATGACCTCCCCGACCGCTCTAGAAAACCGGCTATGGGGAGAAAATATTCTCCCCATGTGCTTAAGGCTAGGGTTAAAATCCTAGCCCACTCCCACATGTCCTCTTATATGGGCTTGGGTTTTATCCTTAAGCCCAATGCTCATTTGACTCAAGTTTAGGCCCTTAGAATTCTATTGAGCCCAAAGCTCATGCATAGGACAATGTGAATAATAACTTGAGCCCAAAATTATATTTAACTCCTAAGCATAATTCTCTCAAATTAGCCACTTAGATTATAAAACTATTGGCCCATGTTTTATCAAAATAAAACAACCCAAATAAATAAATATATTATTGAGGTCCAAAATAAATATTAGTCAATGTACATCAGCTCAAAGAGAGACCTAAAAGAAAAAAAAAAAAATATATTATTAGCTCTGTTAGGTTTTTGAAATCAGTCTTATTCGATGTACAAAACTCTCCTAAGCCTAATTCTCTCAAATTAGCCACTTAGATTATAAAACTATTGGCCCATGTTTTATCAAAATAAAAAAACCCAAATAAATACATATATTATTGAGGTCCAAAATAAATATTAGTCAATGTACATCAGCTCAAAGAGAGATCTAAAAAAAAAAAAAAAAAAAAAAAAAAATTATTAGCTCTGTTAGGTTTTTGAAATCAGTCTTATTCGATGTACAAAACTTGTAACCTTTTTCATCTTCCTCAAGCATCAAGGTGAAGATTGTAAGTGAAAAGAGGTTTTTGGTGCTTTCTCGTTAGATGGGCGTTAAGATGGGCTCATGACTGGACTCAATGAAAAGCTCTCGGCTTTCTTGCGGGATGGGTGTCAGGATGGGCTCATGACGGGACTTAGTGAAGAGCTCTCGGCTTTCTTGTCAGATGGGCCTCAGGACGGGCTCATGACGAAACTTTGTGATTTGCTCTTGGCTACCCTGTTGGATGGGGCGTTAGAATGTGGACATGATGGGAATGCAAAGGTTTTACTCTCCACATCATGACACGATTAATTTCCCGTTAAGACATGAAGAATAATTTCGTTCCCCGTTGGTTGCCCGTCATGACGGAAAGAACAATTTATTGGGTAACTTGCTTTTCTTGGTTTTCTTCTATCATTTATCTTCCCATTGCTCTTGAAAAAGTTTTGGATGTGTTATAGGATGATCTGGCACCTGGGCATCACTTAAGCATCACTTGGAAGTGATTGGGTCACGTAGGAATGTTTTTCCCATCAGATGGGCGTCAGGACGCGTTGGCAGTAAGTTACTGCCCAATTCTCGTCATGATGAAACTGAATTCCCGTCATGATCCGGCTAGTTTTTGTAGAACATTGAAATTCATTTTTGAGACAGCAAACGTCCAAATTGGAAGAAGCTTATTAGAGAGAAAGTTGTAGATTTGTGGAAGAGCTTTTTAGAGCCGTTGAGTTTGCAGCATTTGGAGCTCGGGTGAAAAGGTTATGGCCAAGATACCCTGACTAGTTTGCTTCCCCAAATGACTTTTCAGCTTAATTTCAGTTTTGCCCTTTCTCTTCCCTATATGGAGAATTGGATGTTCATTTGGGAAGTTTAGACCTCCAAGTTTGAAAATCCAAAGGGAGAGTCGAGAGAGAAGGCTGATTACTTCTCTATTTTGATCCAAGAGGGATTGGGTTGAAAGTCGTCATTGCTTTGCCCCTCTTGATGTTTGTGGAGCCTTCTTCCATGTTTCACCATTGTTGTTGTACCAAGTGGGTTTCCTAAAAAGCTTGAAGCTTTCTACCACTTGGAATTTTTGTTTATTGATTTCAAACCATACCATACACATCGTTCAACTGTGATGAAGTCTACTGAAAAGTTGGTGAGGGGATGCACTCCATGAAGATGGTCGGCTAGGAGGCAAGCAAGTAAGCTTGTTGTTCTTACAGAGTCTAGAGATTTACTAGGGTTTGTGAGTATTGTTTACTGTCTGTAATTTGAATCTTCGTGTAGTGATTTTCCGAGTTTGGTTATCTGGGGTGGTTTTTCCCTTTGGTTGGTTCAAAGGGTTTTCACCTCGTCAACAAATCTTTGTACTTTGGATGCATGTGTGAATGATTCTATGGTTGTGTTGTTTTAATTTTGAGCATTGCAATTTATTTTCCTTATATAAACTACATGTGCGTTTGATTTGGGGGTAGAACATGATTCTTATGTTTTATCAAGCTCAATAGGTTTGTGACCATGACTACCTCGATCATGTCAGACAACACTATTTAATTACAATTAATTCCACTAAATAATTATGATTGAACTCTAATAAATTAATTTAATTTAATCAATTAACGCTCATGACATACTTATTTATCACATATTACCACTCCATAGAATCATTCGTAGTCGAACCAAAGTCTATATATTATCACTTTGTTCACTACCTCTTTCTGTGAGTAATTGATTTAAATTCATGATTACCCTTATGCACCTTGTGAATATCTATCTTACATTGTACATATATAAGTTTCAGTATATGCCACTAAAAGTCTGAAACACTCAAGCCTGAGCTTCAGAATAATCTTTCCCATTAAATTTAAAACAATGAGAATATTCCTCTTTTCTTTGTTTCTTGACAAAGGATTTAGATTCTTTCTTGAAGTGATTGTTTCCACAATGTTACATGTGATTACCCAATGTATCGAGACTTTTGACTGCAAAAATCTGACAGCACCAAGGGTATTGTCATGTGTCTCATTGCTAGGCAAGGACTCTTGAAGCTCATTTTTACCACTTTTCCAAGTAAGCAAAAGTCTATTAATAGAGAATTCTAGAGAAGCATAAGAAACAATTGAAAATAGAGAGCCAAAACTCTTTCAGAGTTTATGCTCTAATATACTCATAGTTTATGCTTCTAGTTTTTCTCAGAGTAATTTAGTATTATTTTTGAGCTCGCACTCATGGTCATATTCAGTCATCAAAGAGAAAGACTTGAAGTTGCAAATGAATCCCCAAGAACAAGTGCTAGTTGTGTTCTTCATCCCCATGTGAAGAGAAGATCAAGAAGATTTATATAGCCCAATATACTAGGAGAGGCCAAAATTCATTGTAAGTAACATGTTTTTGTGTTCATTTAATTTTAATCTAGTATGGTTTATCTTGAAACAAAGTTCCTAGGATTATTTTCCGCTGCATATGTTTTCATATGCATGATCCCAACACTTTCAGTGGCAAACTTATTTTTGGGGAACTCTGTAAACTAATAGCTATTATTATAAACACTAGTTAGAAGTATTTTTCAAAAGGGAGCTCCTCACAATGCTTATGCTTGCTAAGTCGTAGATTTACACATCCACCACTAACATTGTGGTCATTTTACAAATATTGCCGCGAAGGCTGTTGCTGAGGATCCACACGCATGTTTAGACTTTTGTCCTTGAAGCTTGCAAGATGTTTCAATTTTTGAAGGGCTGACTTGCAATAAGTGAATTGGATTATTTATGTACACCGCTGTGACTTTTATGTTTTAATTGAAGCTCTAGTGTTATAAGTTCATGATGTGGTAAAAAAAAAAAAAAAAAATAACCATGAGTATTTTCGCAACAAGAGTTCTTTTACTCTTATATACAGTAGTGTCACGTGAAAAATTCTAGTATTTTATTAACGAAGTAGGCATTGGAACTTAACTAAGACCCTTAATTGTTGCTTGATATTATCCCAAAAAATTTGATATTTGAAGCTGAATATATATATATATATATATATATATATATATATATATATATATATATATATATATATTTTCTTTTATAAATTTATAGGACCCATATATATATATATATATATATATATATATATATATATATATTCTTTTATTGTTCTGTCTCCAATATTCTAGTCTTTTCTTTTATCTTTTTAAGTAAAAAGAGACTCATGCGTAGGGAAGAAAAAAAATTCAAAAATAAAAAGAGGCTAATGAAAAAGAATCAAGCCAACTAAAAGATTAACATTTTGTGAGATTAAGATTTGCATCTCAGGAAACGTATGAACATGTAAAAGTGATTTTAGACAAAAAGGGTGTGGGCTCAATATTCTTGGCGAAATTTCGGGAGCCCATAATCTTTGACTATGACATTCATTAGGCTCAAGAATACCTGCATTATTACCATTAATTAAATAGGATTACCAAGAAATAGACTTTTGGTTTTGCCTACGTACACTGGATCCATTCACATGTGTTGCTTGAAAGTTCACTAAAAGGTCCATTGGGTTTGATGTCCAACTCTTCAAATGTGATCATGCCCATCATCCTCTTCTGCTTCATGAATATCCTACTTTCAGTGACTTGGTGAAGAAGATATCTTCAAATTCACAATACAAGATATCAATCTCCTAACAAATTCATTAACTCAAGAATATAATGATACTTGAAGTAATATGCTTTGTTTATTTATTCTCTTAAGAAAATGATTCGTCTGACCCAATTATGTCATGAGTTATTATCTTCTCCTTGACTAGATTGCGTTGAGAAATAATGTTTTTAGAGTGAGAAAGAATTTTCTAGAAAAAGTTTTATTTGTAAGTTTTTCTCGAAGTTTTGCCCTTTCTTTATAACAAAAAGTCGAATAAGTATTTTTGAGTTTTTTTTACCAAACGAACCAGGCTTTTGTTTTGTTTGGCATAATTTTGTATGCATTAAAGTACTTTTTAAGTTCCGTAACGCAATCCCAAACTCAAAAAAAAAAAAAAAAAAAAAAAAAGGGCAGGGTAATAATATTACAAATATTATGCGATTTGAAAGACAAGTGGTTTTGATAACACCATAAGGAAAATATTATCACAAAACGTTTTTTTTCATGAACTCTCTTGTTCATGCTACAAAATACCAAGCATCCACTGCATTAATATTATAAAGTAGTACAACTAAATCACAATAGTTAATTCGATCACATAGACATAACAAGATCAACATGATTAATTAGTAGCCAAATTAAAAAAAATACCATTACCCTAAGTGCCTCTTAACAAACCTTAAAAAATCTATTTTCATCGTGCATATATATGGGGATAAGATTAGGGTTTGATAGGTTTAATGATCAAATTATTTAATAACAACATTAGAGTTATTTGAATTTGAATATTAGAACTTTAGGTGTTATCACTTTAGGCTTTATCTACTTGTATTTCTAGTTAAGGACCATTTGGTTACTAATGAGAATCCGTAAATGATTTATGGCTCGCCGTCAGAAGCAATGATGGTCTTCTACCCTAAGTGAACAATTGTGGTTTTTCCTACCTGAAAAGAGCTCTCAAATCCTATGTCACATCACAACCCAGCCTCGAATATATATATATATATATATATATATATATATATATATATCTCAAAATCTGAAAATTCTCCATCTATCATTATTGTCAAATGGCAAAATTACTATCGGCTAAAAAATAAATGGGATGGAGAGATGTCGGTGGACACATTCATGGGGTTGAAACAAATATTAATCTCTAAAAGAGGGACAACATCAGTAAAAAGGAAACCCAACAACTCAGGTGGAATCCCATAATCCCTTCAAAATATAACAAACCCCCCCCACCACCTTTAAGCGACACATTTTGGAGCCATTGTCCCTGTCAGACCACAAGCCATATATGCTGGTTGGTGTGAGCTTATCCATTGGTTTTGGCCCCCACTTTGACTATTGGCCTGCCTTGGTTGGTTTGAAGTAGTTCAGGCATATTGTCAGAAAAGAGTTACTTTTTACTGGTAAAAGTAAATTTTTAACTGAACTTTTCAAAAGGCATTGGAAAATAAAACAAGTAGTAGAAATCAATCATATAAAGAAGCTACTTATGATTTTACTCTTGGGATTGGATAAGACAATTGAAAGGAGTGCTTTAAAGCCACATTCATTGGGACAAATCTCTTGAGTTTTGACCATTTCCAATTACTTGCCCGGCAGGGGAGGGAAATGAAATAGAAAATTCGTAAAAAAAAAAACGGTAAATAATGGAGAGTTGTTAACCTAATTGTCGTCTAATAAAACCAAAACAATGTCACGAGCCTCACTAACCATCCAAACTTAATTAATGACACCTATCTAATCATCTTTCCATTTGTGGATTAAAGTGAGATTATCATTGTATACAGGAGTTTAAGGCTCAAGAGTGAGGGAAAAACTTTCCTTGGGATTTCACGTGACCAACATTAATTTTTTAATTGTGTTATTTATTTGGAATCGACCTTCTCAACTAACAAGTAGGTATGCTTTTCACATTATTCGCTAAGGTTCAAATCTTCTGACTGATCTAGTGCTTAGGTGTGTAAACAAGTCAAGTGTTTTGGGTTTATTTGTAAAATATGTTCTGTCGGAAACCCTTTGAAAAATAATTTTCTTGAAAACATTTTTTTGATGTTTGGCGCATACGAAAAGTCACAATTTGAAAAATAATTTTCTTGAAAACATTTTTTGATATTTGGCGCGTACGAAAAATCACAATTATATATATATATATATATATATATATATATAGAATCACATTAAAATTTCAACTGAAAATATTTTTTGTTGGCTATTAGTATTTGTCATACGAAACACCTAAATATATGAAAAATATTTTTCAAAAATCATTTGATGCCAAAACAAACGGAGTCTTAGTTGTGCATATGAAATTTGTCATCATTATAAAAAAGTTTATAATGCTTTTTGTTATATCTTTTTGGGCTATGGGCTGACATGGTAAACCCAAAATCAGCCCATTAGTCAGAGTGTATTCTACACGCGTAACATGGAACCAACTCCGAGGCCTTTATCATAATATACAGATATTGAACTGCTACAACTCTAATTTGAAGGGCCAATTATGCTTTAATGAAGGCAAACATGGGATGAATCACAAGTGAAAGACGGATTATGGTATAAAAATCGATGGGAGTAGCCGCATTAAGGTAAAACGGAACTTTGGCCATTGTTTGAAACTCTCTACCTAATTTCAAGTTAGTAACAAACAACAATTTTTTTTTTTTTTTTGGGGAGATTACTTGCTGAAAGTAAGCCCAAAAGTTAGGAGAAGAGAAACCTTTATTTGGGCCATATATATCCAAAGTAAAAACAAATTGATACAAGAGTTGGGACACAAACTCTAGTTTTCTTTCCAACCATTTAAGTAATTTTATGAATGTATGTCGTCGCACACAATTGTTTGTCGAATCTTCATATCCCTTGAAGAGCCTTAACACATGCAAAGCCATAAAGAAGAGCTGCATCATAACAAGGGAGAAGGGCAGCCACCAACAAAGAATGATGGCAATCCTACTGGCCTTCAAGTTGTCTTCTCCAAGTGACACACACAAACTACGAGTGGCCATAAACATTCTCGAATTGAACTCCGCCACATTATAGGATTCTGACTCAAAGCGTTAACTACATATGCATTATCGCTCAAAAAAGGACTAGTCAATTTAAAGTTTTCTTAAATTCTTTATAATAAAACTCAATTTTACCTAATAATTATGCAATGCGGGATTCAACATTGGTGATTATTTTATAAATTACCCAGTATTCTATTTGGGTTGCTGTTTATCTTCCTAATAGGAGCTCAAAATGTTAGAAACCGAAATGTAACAAATTATAACAAAATGCGAAGAAAGGAGTAGACAAAGAACAAAAACATTAATTGGTTTTTGTTTTTGCTCAATTGGAGTGCACTATTGTAAGGCAGTGGGTGATCCGAAGGTCAATGAGACACTCATGTTTGGAGGCATATGACAAGTGAAATTGAAAAGAGTGATAATTAGTTACTGGTGGTACAATAGGTCGGTGGCTGAAGCCAACTGGCCGTTATTCCAATGTTTTGACGGGATGATTGGACTCTGCAACAACCAAAAAGGCCTTTTAATATTGGGACACATTTTCGTGTCAAAGTGCACAAACCCAAAACCCTAAAAAAAGCCCCACTCTTGCTCATGCTACCACGTGATGACTACATTAAAGTCCAGTACTACTAAAGTTAATTACACTACTACACCTAATTAACCCATTATGAAGTTTAATTACGAGAAATGTTAAGTGTTTTGTGTTTTTTTTTTTTTTTTTTTTGTCGGTTATTCCAATGTTTTGACAGGATGATTGGACTCTGCAACAACCAAAAAGGCCTTTTAATATTGGGACACATTTTCGTGTCAAAGTGCACAAACCCAAAACCCTGAAAAAAGCCCCACTCTTGCTCATGCTACCACGTGATGACTACATTAAAGTCCAGTACTACTAAAGTTAATTACACTACTACACCTAATTAACCCATTATGAAGTTTAATTACGAGAAATGTTAAGTGTTTTTTTTTGTTTTTTTGTTTTTATTCTTAGATGGATATTATTTTCTAAAAAAGTAAAAAAGAAATTGACATTTATTTCTCTAACCTAATTTTAAAAAAATAATATTCACTAGGGTTAGAAGAACACAAACAGAACACCTAGCATTTTTCTTTACTTGGGTCTACTCTTGTGTCAAAAATTTTTGTTTTTATTCTTAGATGGATATTATTTTCTAAAAAAGTAAAAAAGAAACTGACATTTATTTCTCTCATCTAATTTTTTAAAAATAATATTCTCTAGGGTTAGAAGAACACAAACAGAACACCTAGCATTTTCCTTTATTTGGGTCTACTCTTATGTCAAAAATGAATAAGCTAGTCAACTTCCATTTTCCAGAATTCATAATTATGTGTGTTCTTCAGCCCAGACCCATGCCTTAATTTCCTCACTTTTGCCTAGCCACCGTTTCTTTCTTTCTTTCTTTTTCTTTCTTTTCCAACGTCACTTTGGACCTTTGATCTTTGGGATAGCAAACAACAGAGGCAAAGAAGGTTCGCTTTTGCCTAGCCACCGAAAGGTGAAGCAATATGTATCAGGTACAGCTCTTTTTGCTTGAAAGAGAGAGGGACAAAAAAGAAAAAAAAAAAGAAAGAAAGAAAGAAGAAAAAGTACAGCTCTTTTTTATTTTCTATTTATATTTTCCTCTTACAGCTAGAGCTCTTGGAAATTAATTAAAATAATTTGGATTGAGATTAAGTTTTGACTTAATTAATTAAAGAATGCTACAAATATATTATTGGTATAAATTAATGATATCAAAACTAGTTAACAGGGTTTGGGTCTAGTTTGTTATAGGAAGAATTCCAAACAACCCCTTAATGATTAAATTGAAATATCATGAAAACCCAAGCAGTAAATTTTATTTTTTTCTAAAATTTCATGGGGCTGCAAAAAGTTGAGGTTAATGGCTCTGTTTGTTTGTGTTTTGGTGCTTGTTCTTTTTTTTTTTAAGAATGTTTCATGTTTGGATTGTTTGTTAATATTTTTATTTTAAGAAAAAAAAAAAAAAATTAACAACAGGAGCCAACATATAATCATCTTCATATAACATCAACAAGTGAAGTTGGATCAAATAATATTATTGCGATAATTTATTTTGACTGTCTTTTAAAGTATATATTACTCCCTATGATTCTGACTGGTGATTTTCTCAAGTTGTCAGTTGTCAGTAAAAGCTGTGAGTACCCATATGATATTCCTCCTACCTTTTTGATAAGCCAATAATCTTTTATGCTGCTTTGAATACTAGCTGGTGATGAGTTGGAGGCTGCATGTACTTGTCTGGATTTCAATATTTATTCCCACATTGAACAATATATATAAAACAAACTGTTCTTCATTATATTTGTTCATTTTTTTTTCTTTCAAAAGAACCAGTAGGGTGGTGGTAAAATGTAATGACAACATCAATGGTGATGTCATCATGAGGGTGGCAATGACGTTGGAAGGGGGGAAAGGTTCCATTGTATTAGAATGGAAGGACAGTCCTTAATTAAAAGCATAAATCAATCAACGTGACAAAAGAATTAAAGGAATACAAGTGTTCCCCAAGTTATAGGGAACAACTTATTGTCTCATGTTCTGCGGTGCCCCAATTTTCTGTATTCCATAATGAACGCCGGATTCTGCTCTCCTTGTGATGCATGACTCTAGAAATGGTATATTCATGGAATTTGGAGTTCACGGTTGAGTTTACACAATCCGTTTAGTCAAAAACAATCGCTATTAACAAATTAAAAAAAAAAATAGAAAAGAAGAAGATTTAAAGTAAAATGACAGCATGCATAAAAAGAATCAAATATTAATTTTGGTCCAAGAAATTAAACAAAAGAATGTTTCATGCGGTTGAATAATGCTGGGTCGGCGCCGTTGAGGTAGGACTAAATACTAAATAGTGAGAGATTAGGGATTTTGAAAGTGGCGTGCAGTCAAATGAGATGACAAAAAATTAAAAAAAAAAATGAGAAAGGGTACAAACCGTATTTTTGTTCAACAATTATTCATAATATTTTTTTTTTTTAATCCCCCTTTCTCATGAGCCGACAATCTTAATTAGGAGGACTCAAGGGACAAGTTGGAATCCCCCTTTCTCATTTTCCTTCCCTTGTGCGGACATGTAAAAAGAAAAAATATTTTCTATTACCCTCCCTTTATGGGGACATGTCAAAAAAAAATCTTAATCAGGAACTTCTTTTTTTTTTGTGGGGGGGGGGGGGGGGGGGGGGGGGGGGGGTTCTGAAACAATCATAAACAAAAAAGCATGCCCTAAAGAGGGTTAAGACAAAACTATTATAGAGAAACCACATCCGGGTGTCCTAAAAAGACGGAGCATGCAATTAGTTCAATCAAAGTGAAATAGGCTCGAATACTAATTATAAAACGAAAATGTTAGGCTTACAAACAAATTTTATAAAAAAAATTTCACAAACTGATGTGGCACAATATGATTGGGTTTATCAAAATTTGAATTTATCTCATTTCCAATTATGTTGTGCCGCATCAGTTTGTAAAAAAAATTTGTAAAATATTTTTGTAAGCCTAGCATTCCTCATTGTAGAAAGCCCCATGAACCCAAATAACGCCCTAAAAGGGGTGAATAGGTGTTTGTAGATAATTAGAACCAACAAAAATTTTGCAACCACATCAACTATCCCCAAGCGTAAATAAAATAGTCTAGCAATAAAACACAACAATTTTAGTGGCGAAGTGGAAACCATTTAAAAAGTTATATATTTAAAAGTAAAACCACTTTGAGAGCAGTCAACCCCATAAATATTGAATTTTTTCTTATTATTTTTTTTTGGATAAGTTACCGGCCCCAACTCATTCTTCAAATTACAATCAGTTTATACTTATAAAAATCTTTGTAGTAAAAACTTGAAGCCTCAAGAAATGACATATTTATCTTCTACCATAATAGCTTCAGAACTCATCTTTCTTTTAGAAAGCTCCTCTACAACACAAAATTGCAATGTTTCGATTTATGTGGTTTACTACTAAATTCAAGGGGGGTTAGAAAGCTAAGGCATAGGAATAAAAAGTTCATCAACAAGAGTAGGAAACAATGGCCTTAAGGTCTTACAAAAATTGTGGCTTATGGGGGATATATAGACCTTTTAGAAAATTGAGATTTAATGAGCAACTCGGTTAAAGAAAAACACCTTCTAAGGATGTTGCGTTTGAACAAGAGTAATTTGCATTTGACCGACAACTAGAATTTCACAACTAATCGCATGTGATGTTTGAATGAAGTTTGAACATCTTTGTGATCGGGTATCTCGGATCTGGCTTAATGCTTATTGTGTTCAACCTAGCTTAATGTTTATCATGTTCAAACTGGCTAACACTTACAAAAAAAAAAAAAAAAAAAAAAAAAGGTTTTAGTGACTTGCATTTGGTGACACGTCAATCGCCAGACATGTTACTAATTGGATTGTGACATGTCATTAGTAACGTGGGTCACATAGCATTAATCCACTGCTCGAGAATTGTATTTGGTGACGTGTCTAGTTGGCACACGTCACCAATCGGTGATGTGTGGAATTACACAAGTCACCCTCCAATTGGTGACGTGTGCAAGTTTGGCACGTCACCAACTTTGGTGACGTGTCAGATTACCACTTCACCAAAGTTGGTGACGTGTTATCTTACCATGTCACCAAAGTTGGTGACGTGCCAAACTTGCACACGTGACCAGAATGGGTGACATGTCATGATGACACGTCACAAATTTTGGTGACGTGTCACAATAGTGACACATCACTAAATTTGGTATTTTCATAAATTCTTTTTTCCCAGCTCATATCTATTTTTCCTTTTTTTCTTTTTTGGGTCGTTTTACCCAAATCATATGGGGCGTATTACCTAATAATCCATTACAAATATCCACATAATCCATTCACAACTATCCATAAATAATCCATTACAAAAACTGTACATCAACAATGTATCAAAACTATCCGTTACCAACACTATACACATCAACAATGTCTATATAGAAAAGTTATACATTAACAAAAGCAATTACACATAGAAAAGCTACATAATGGATCATGTGATACAACTGCCAATGATATGGGGCTTTGCATCTCTGTCACTATGATATTATTTTTTAAATAAGAAGAAGAAAAAAAAAAAATGGCTCTTAGTTCGCTCACTTTGTTTTTAGAAATATATATACTTAGGATTAAGAGAACACCGAGCCATACTCATTGTTTGAATTGTCATACTCAGTTTTTGAAAATAAATTAAAGACTACAAATCAAATTATCATTGTACATGAATAATATGATTATGTATTTCCATTGTTACTTAATCACATGATTAAGTATTGATCTTATACATTTATATTATTCAATATGCATATATGCTTAATTATCATTTATAATATACATGGTGTTAGTATTTTTGTTGGCTTAATTCGGTTCCAAAATGCAAAGACTACTGTCCACGGGCTCAAACACCGATATACAATGCTCAGAATCCAATCTCCACTGTTCACAATGAGGATTCATGTGTCATGAACATTCCTACAAAGTTTTAGCTCAATCGGACCACAAATGCTCATCGATCAGTACTGTTGATCAAGGCCCGACAAAAGCACCAGAATGCTGTTTTCACCCTTTGCAGGCCTTGTCCGGACAACAGTTCCAGAAACTCAGTTTGTCTTCCGAAAGGCCCTGTCCGGACAGCCCATTAACCTATTCGGACACCCCGTAGAAATTATGCCCAAAAAGTCTGCCTTATGTGGGCCCAAGTCTAGAGTTTTGTCGTGCGATATATATATATCTCATTTAAGAGAGAGAGAGGTACAAAATTGGAGGCTAGGTTTCGTGAGAGGTTGTACTAAGAGAAAATATTTATTGAGAGCCAAATTGTTCCTCGTAGAGGATTTTGTTAGTTTGATTGTTCGCTTCATTGAGAACTTTACTGGAAGGATCCGGTAAATGAAAATTGTGTTGAAGAAGATTGTGAGCGAGAAAACAAGTTAGAGGCTTGTCGATCTTATAGAGTCAAGGTCTTATATCGGTTTGTAAGTGTTCCTAGTGTCTATAATCTCTGAACATTTTTTGATAGTGATTTCTTGGGTTTGGCTGTTCCATACAGGTTTTACTTTTAGATTGTTTTATAAAAAGTTTCCTCTTCGTCACAAAAATCCATGTGTGTGATTTTTCATATTTTGTTGATTGTATGCTTAATTTAAATATCTGTTAATTCCGCATAAACTGTGATATTTCCCTGTTAAGCGTTTTTTCACATGAGATTTATATCATGTATGTTAACATGCATGATATAAACATGTTTATAACGTTATCAACATGTTTATAACATACATTAACATTGGAACTAAGTCGATCGATCGCCGTAGTACATACTTAATATATCTAGTACTTAATTGTTGTATTAATATGAATTTGTATGCTTATAACTTATGTCATATTATATAATCTTACAGGACATTACATGCATTATTAGTTTGTTATTGTCAATTTTAAATTTCTAATGCTAATCATTTTATCTGGGATTATTTAAACCACATTGTCATGGTATATGATCATATGAATTATATGAATCGATATGATTTTCATTAGATCATATCGATACAAATAATTCAAATTGTGTATTCAAGTTTCAACCATCATTAATTGTTAGATCATTTTAGATATAATCATATGATTAATTTTTGTCATTCGATTATTTATTATATGGATATATACTTATATTAATCATAGATATAATTATATATTGTATACCAATTAATTACTGTACATTAATATTTATTTGAGAAATATTTAATAATCAATATACATTGACTATTGTTATAACAATAGTCAATATACATTGACTATCATATATATTGTATACCAATTAATTGTTACTCAATAGATAATAAGTAATATATTATATAAGATATTTTTATTAACGCATTATATATACATATATTTATTAATTAATATGTATATATAATAAATATATACAAGTTGCAAGCTAATTATAAGCGAGCCGAGTTTTATACGGGTATGTATCGTTTAATAATTAAGTTTAATTTCGTGTCTACGAGCGGATCATTTAATAATCGAGTTGAGCACGAGATAGCCAAGCTCGAGCGTGCTCACGGATAGTTTTCTTCCTTTATATTTTTCAAATTATCATTAATTATAATTAATAAATTAATTAATTGCAAATTAGTGACGTGTCATAGCAATACGTCAACAAATGGTGACGTGCCATAGACTAGTGACGTGCCATAGTGGCATGTCATCAATTGATGACGTGTCGCTATGGCACGTCACTAGTCTAGTGACATGGCACACTGGCACGTCGCAAGATTGGTGATGTGCCAGTATGCAATGTCACTAATTGGTGACATGCCAGTGTGCCACGTCACCAGTTGGTGACGTGTGAGTATGTACACATCACTAATTTATATTCATGTCAATTTTTTTTTTTTTTTTCAATTTTTTTTAAATTGTTTTTTACTTGGTAACGTGTAGAATTTGACACATCACCAATTGGTGATGTGTCAAATTTCACACGTCACTACGTCACTTAATTAGTGACGTGTGAAAAAGTAACACGTCACCAATTTGGTGACGTGTGAAAAAAAAAAAAAAAACACTGTGACACGTCACTAAATCCCGGTTTTTTTGTAGTGTAAAAATGCGACTTTTCAAATGTTGGAGATGATGAACAATGT
Source organism: Corylus americana (assembly GCA_036287905.1). Classification (NCBI taxonomy): domain Eukaryota; kingdom Viridiplantae; phylum Streptophyta; class Magnoliopsida; order Fagales; family Betulaceae; genus Corylus; species Corylus americana. The sequence goes on from CP125823.1 coordinate 14,220,140, forward strand.
TCTGATCCATCACTATTCAACCAGGGATCAACACTGAAGAGTGTTGATCGATCACTACTCAATGTACGATCACCCAAGGTCTAGGTTGTGTGTTTTGGCTATTTGAGGTCTAGGGTTATGTTTTTAGCCCGATAGGACCTTCTAAAGTTAGGGTCTTTCATAGAAGCAATGTTTGTGAGCTCGAGGACGTGTATCTGGGAGATCCTTACGACCAAGGTGAAACTCACATGGAAACTATTTGCTAACTTTTGCATGTTTATATTATTATCAAACAAGCAGACCTTATACTCCACATGAAATGCTTTGTATAAATGTTGTGAACTTTACTTTTTGTGCAAATGAAAAATTTGAGAAAATAAATGATTGATTGTGTGATTTGTAAAATTCATACAATGATATGAAATGATTAATATCACCGTATGACATGACTATGATTAGAAATATGGATGAAGAATTTGGAGCATTTGGATATTAGTATATGGGCCTGACCCTATGATCCACGTTTATTTGAATATTATTTGCCTAGGATCTAACGGTTGGATGTGATCGAGGAAACCATGTACCGATGGTCGTCATGCCTTACGGCACCTCTAGTACTATGGATCATTCGATGTCAGACTCAATTGGACAGCTAAGGGTGGCTGGCCGTTATACCTATTGGAGCATTGGCGTTGTCCCATATGTCATACGGGACGTGTAAACCTGGTAGTAAGAGAACAAAAGGTACAAATAAACTATATAGAGAAGTAGTTATGACTTGTATACATTTTATATTATATATTATTATTAGTATTTTGTTTTTTTTTTTTTTTGAATAAATTGTAGACACATCACGGATACATGAAGGCAAATCCTCTCCCCAAGTAGTATCTATGACTTGCAAAATAGCCAATCTCGCCAACTCATGGGCTGCCCTATTTCATGACTGTGTGTCATTTATCTTACATTTATAAAATATTGAGTTTGACATGTTCCCCAATGTACTAACTCACTAAATTGTGGACTTGCAGTACTTCATCTTTTTTCACCTATAAAACAAAGATGTTTTACAGTAGATCATACTAATTTAGACGATGGAGCATGGGGACTCAAAGAGGAAGATGATCGATGACATTGGATGACCATAATTACTAAGTTTGTCTTTGAGACTAACCCTTGGTTAATGGATATTCTGTGGAAAGATGATATCCTTGAAATGTTAATTACCTGTTAGCTAATTTTGGAAATATTACAGTAGAGCTACTGTGAAATGTAGCAAGCGGTTGACTTGCTTGGAGTTATAAAGACGAATAAAATGGGATGCATGTGTTTGTCAAGGATTATATCTGTTTGTCATGATTATATTTGTATGGTATTTACATTTTATTGTCATGATTATATTTGTACTTTTCTTTGTGTTGATCATGAATGTTGTGAATATCTTGAGATCCATATGGACCGGTTTGAGAGTGGGCCGGCCTGGGCAGCTGGGCCGAGAGGTCGAAAGAAGAACAAAATAATTCTAGAATAGTATCAAATATATTCTTAACAAGATTAATCTAGGGATGATTTTACATGTTATTGACATGAATTTTAGGTAGAGTCCGCACCCTCACCCTAATCTTCCTCGCCAGCATGCATTGCTATAGAGTTGAAATTTTGTATTCATATGATATTTGCCACTCATGTTATAATTAATATTTCATTTTATATATATATATATATAGATATATATTGCATTTTGGATTCAATTTGTACATATTAATTGGCACGTACAAGAGATTTTGTTTTGCTATAAACTAAATTGATTTCCTTTCCTTTTGTTTATTTTATGTGAGTACATTTTAAACAGCTTGTTTATGTAGAAACGAATTCATAAACAAACTACATACAATAAAAATAATATACTACTTAAAATGCAATATATAAATAATATACCACTGGCTTAAGAATTGATTAATAAATTATAAGAGAGTAGCATGCGTCTACTTTAGGTGTATCATTTTGCCAAATATAACGTCAACAAAACGATGTTCAAAGCGAGAGGCTCACATGGGTGATTCTTAAAGCAATAGCCATTCAAATTACGTGTACAACTTTGCTTCTCCTTTTGGTTTTGTTTTATTTGATATGGATGGTTTAAGCTTGTCCCACATGCATGTTGACATGGACAAAAGAAGTAGCCAGAAAATGAAAATGGACAAAGGGGAAGTCGGTGGTCACATTTGTTCCAGATTATAAGAACTTGTTGGTCAAAAAGTTGACAAGAACTAGACCTCCTTAGCCATCATGAGTATAGTTCCTCTCACTAATTTTTCGGTCTACTCTTGAACTTATGACTTTTTATTTTTAATTATTGTTGTTTATGCAATATGCCCACATCAACATTTCCAATCAATACTATTAAAGCGATTTTACTGCATTTTTTTTAACACTAATATAGCATAGGTATACAATGTTTAACATTATTTTGACCCTAGCCTTTTGGTCTCACCCTTGCCATTTGGATACCATTTTAGCAAGACCTACAATACTATATAGATAATAGTTGTTGGGGTGTAGTGCCCCGAGTAATTACTAGGCTATGTTTAGCTTAGTTACATGGTTAGCAAGATCGTCAGGTTCATAAGGGTTCGTTGGAAGAAAGATTTTTGGGATTTTGGGTTCTGACCGAACGTTCGCAAGAAGACCACTGAACGTTAGTTGACCAAATTTTAACTAACTAGGTAATAACCAATCGTTCAACCTGCCACTACCAAATGTTCGTTGATCTGCAGGACTGTCACATTAGTGCTCTCAGTTTTTCCAACCTTATAAATATCTCCTCCCATGCCCTTCTAAGCCTCATTCCGTCCTTTGGGCCCTAGAGAAACACTATAAATACCGAATAGGGCAAAAATCTAACATACATTACTGCAACCTAGCCGTAATGTAACATACTTCTAAGCCTCATACGACCACGACCCAGCCGTGGGTTTGCTAACCCACGGTTGGTCTCTAGCCAAGACCCGCTTGGGTCACTAGGAGAGTTGCCTAGGTCACTAGGTGACCCGCCTGGGTTATCATGTGTCAATTTTTTTATTTTTAATAACTTTATTACTTTTTAAAAAATTTTAATTTGAAATTAATAGTAAATTTGACATTTTATAAAAAAAAATTCAGGGGTATAAATGTTATTTTATCACTTTTAACATTTCAAATTTAACGGAGGGGGTCAATTGAATCAAATTGAAAGTTGAGGGGGCTAAATTGAGAGTTTTTGAAATTTAAGGGGGTGTTCTTAAAACGCACAGTAGTTCAAGGGTTTAAAATTAAGTTTCACTTTAAATTTTTTTAATAATTTTATTTTTTAAACAAATTTAAGAGTATTTTGGGGAAATTTTTTCAAAAGTGTCTACTTTGACACGCGGTAGTAGTATGGGAAAGTATAATGTCACTTTTTAAAGTTTGCATATGTAAGTGCAAAAAATGTGATAGTTAAGAGAGTTAAAGTGTATTTTCTCCGTTTATATATATATATATATATATATATATATATATATATATATATATATATATATATATATATATATATTTGTAATCTTTGCATGTTGCTTTGCACTCAAGGAGATATGGAAAGACATGGTGATGGGCAAATAGCTTGGCTCTCATACAACTTGATGTGAAGCCATTAGTAATAGAGTAGATTTGTGGAAGGAACTTAAAACTTTTATATTTGTAAAGAGAACCTAAACATTTAGATTCATAAAAAGATCAAACCTAAACTTTTTGACGAAAAATAATAATTAGCTTCAACATACTTCTTAACTGATAATTTCTCCTTTAAATAGAAGAATGGTTACGCAAAAGAAATAAATGGGAATTAAACTAGAACTCTAAGGTATCTAAGTGCTCAACTAGGACTATGACGAACTCTATTAACTCCAAACTAAGATTTTTACTCGACTAAGAATCAAAATCAACCTTAAACTTGGAAATCTAACTTTTTATTGGTCTCTATCACCACTTTGAGCAAAGCCAAATAATTATGATTGCATCATTCAATGCATAGGATGAATTCCAACTTGTTAAGTTGCACATCATACTAAATTATATATTAACTGCGAGGAATTGATAGTAATTGATTGAGTCAAATGTGTTAGCTAGAGAGATTAAAAATTGGTCTATATGAGTTCCAATTTGAACTCATTGAATGATTGCTACGAGTACTTTGGAGGAGATATAAAGTGATTGAGTGTCTGAGTCAAGAAAGCAGCATTACTGCTACACTTTTGAATGGCGACGTCAAAAGTCGAGAGCTTTTACGACAAATTTAATGAAACCAGCAATTAATTAACCATGATCCATGAATATCAATAAAAGATGTCAAAAGTTGTCTAATTTTTTGAATATGTCACCAACAAAGTACCTTTGGATCAAGAGATGTAATGCATTGATTGGCCACCCTATCCAAAAGATAAGTAAAAAATGAGTCTTGTACATCGACAAGGATGCTAGTAAGCTAGCTTAACTATGTGGCAAGCATGTTCCTAGTATGATTTTCTGGCAAATGAACCAAATCACAATTTCACTTTTAAAATTGTATGATTTTTTTAAACACACATCTTGCTTGTGATTTGAAAAGGCAAACGACCATTTTTTAAAAACATCTTTTTCTTTTGAAAAACACTTTTTAGAATTTTGATTCAAAATGCATTTTTGACTTGCAAAATCATAGGACCAAATGAACTAGAAGTAAGCTGAACATCTCTATTTAAATTCTACATGCTTCTAGACTACTAAAACATGCTAGGAATTGCTTTCTTATTTTTAATACTTTCCCATGATTTCAAAGTTGAGCTTCGTTTTTGTCTTCTTATCTTCGAAGTTGAGCTTCTATTGTTCCCATTCCCATGCTCTTTTAGTCTCATAGACTTAAAAGAGTCTTTTTGAAGTTCCATTTCTTTTTGTTTGTTAAACAAGATTTTAACTTCAAACAAACTCTAACAAAACCAAAGCTATTCGATCATTATGACATAAGATCATATATATATATATTTTTATTTGGCGGAGCCAGATCTTGTTCTTATAGGGGTAGGAAGCGGGATTAATAATTAATTAATTGATATAAAATAATATATATTTTAATTTAATTTACCTAAAAAACATTTAAATACTTTCTTCGTTTCCAACACTCCAAGCTTGTCGAGGGAATTGATGAGGAAATGGGCTAAGTGTAGATTGTCGAGCTTGGAGGCGTCCCAGAAGGGTTGCTGTCTTAAAGAGTCTAGGGAGTTACATCGAATTGTAAGTTTCCCTTGTATCGAGTTGTAGGAAATGATAGCTATTTCCCCTGTTTGGCTGTCCTAGAATAGTTTTTCCCTTTAATGAGTTCAAAAGGTTTTCGACTTCGTAAATAAATCCTTGTGTTTACGGCTGTGATGTGTTTGCTTTATTTTGCGTTTATTTAACTTGAGAATATTGTATGCTTATTGCTCTTGGGAATATTATACGATCCTTGTAATCTTTCAAACTTATTTGAGCACATGGTATACAAAATGTCTTTTACACACTTATTACCAGAAAGTTCATAATATCTATTATGTATGCGAAAGGTCTTAGGATTACATTGAATATGACTATGGGTGTGAGTAATGTGGTTATTACACAAGCTCATAGTACATAATCCTTATATCCTAAATATAGAAAGTTTGCAATTGGTAAATGAAACTCGATATTCCATTTTGAGAAAGACTGGTACACATTGAATCTTGGTGATCCATTGCTCAAGCAAAGCAGAGACTATGGATTGATGTTTAGGTGTTGAGACCCTAAGGCACTGAACGGACCAAAGAGTTGTCTTTCACAAAGATATTGTCTATAAGGAAAGACTGTTACACATCGAATCTCGGTGATTTGCATTGCTCAAGTGAAGCAGAGACTTCGAATTGATGCGTAGGTGGTGAGACCCTAAAGTACTGAACGGATCAAAGAGTTGTCTTTTCACAAAGATGCTGTCTATAAGGAAAGACAATATTTCCTTAAAGCCTACTTACGACTTTGATTCTAAATCTTAAGGAGATTGTGGACTCAGATGTTGCATGGAGATTACTTGGATACACGAAAGGGTGAGATGAAATATACGGTCAACAATTCTGGTGTATTGGGCAATTACATGTAGCATTGTGGGAAAGCCTTTTCTAGTAGGGAATCCAAATCCTTTGTCAGAGAATAAAGAAACAAGAGATTTTCCCTTGAGATAAATTTTATGGATATTATTCTCAGAGTGTCTGGCGAGACATTTTGGTTGGCATATATGTGTGTGTGTGTGTGTATTTAGAAGTATGAGAATAACATAAAATCAGTGATTAAAGGATAAAGAGGTAGAGAATTTAGTAGCAGTTTCATTAGCCTTAATTTTGCAACGGAATATTTCATCGAGAGATCATAAGTCAATATTAAGTCAAAGGGATTAATTGTTTAATCAAAAGTATTTATTGGAGTTCTGTCACAATTATTTAGTGGAATTAATTTTGATTAAAATATTGTTGCCCAACGAATGTCGGGGAGACATGATTACAGACATATTTAAGTCAATAATTATTTTTTCTTTTAGGTTCCTCACCAAGTTGATGTAATTTAACCAAAGTTAGGTTTTATTATTTATTGGGCTACTTGTTTTATTTACTTAAAATGTGGGCTATAGAAATATAATGCAGTAGTGCATATATTGGAGAATAGGACTTGAGATGAAACCCAGAGGTCTATGGATCAAGTGGAACACATAAGGCCAAGGAAACTTTTATAGCCCTATGTGTTGGTAATTGAGGGGACCAGGATGGGATAAAACCCAGGGCCCAAATCCCTAAGGATACGCATGAGGCCATGGAAAATATCCCTGGCCCTATGCGTCACTTTAAGGAGAAGTGGAGGCTAGGTTTTTCTCAACCTAGCCATCCACCTCAATCCTAGTGAAGCTAGGATTAGCATCTTCTAGTTCTAATTAAATTAGAACTACTGCTTGTCCCGCATTAATTATTTATCAACCTCTGCCAGCTTGCTAACCTATAAATAGAGAAGAGCCTAAACTCTCAAATCATTCAATCAAGTTATCTCGATAATTAATTTTCAGAAACACCATGAGAATTAATAGTTCTTGTGTTAACTCACAATGAACAAAATTTTAAGATTTGAAGAGCCAAGTAAGAGCCCACACTTTCTTGGTTATTATTAGTCATTGGTCAAAAGATCTAGAGATCTCATTATCCTTGAGATTTGTCGTGCTCTTGGAGATGGAAGAACTTGTTCTTGGAGAAAGAAGCAAGAAGATTTTTTCCAAAGCCAGGTGTGGCTGTTGATAGCCAAGTAAGTGTTCTATGTTCTTGCAATTTAATTTTAAATAACAACTATTCTTCACATGTTCTTCATAAAGAAGTTCTTAGGCATAGGAATTTGAATTTTTCATTGTGCAATCTCTAATTTGCATACCTATTCCCAGTATGTTTATGTTGTATTGACTGTATAGGTTATATGTCTTTTTATAATGTTTATGTCTAGTTTTGTAATTTACATATAATATGGGTTTTATGTTCTTACTAATTCAAACTCATGGGATTCGTTGTCTGGGATGATAGTTGTTGGAAGACTCTCCCGCTTTATGTTTTAATTAGATTCGTGTAATAAGTTTATTATTGTTTCCAGAGATCAGAATGAGTGCACAAATATGTTCAACCTTGTGTTAGTAGTGGTTTGTTAGACTTGAGCATGTTTATTTTTGTTGTAAACTATTTACTCATAATTGTTGGCTTCTCTTTGATGTGTTTTGGGTTTTGTCATTGATGTGGTATTTTTGTGACAAAAAATATCAATAATAAAAATAACCACTCGCAATAGGACGAATCTTTGTAGGATACGGCTATATTGAGGGTGTCGAACCTCATGGACTGCAGGGGTTTAATTATCAAAATTTGAAAGATTAAAATTAACTTAATTAAAAGAGAATGATTTGTTTGTGTGAATTTAAAGTGCATAAAATAAACGGAAATAAAGGAAGTAAATATATGAGAGAGAGAGTAGGGTATTGATTTCACCACTATCCGCACATCAATGGTTAACCATATTTAATTCTAGCAATTCTTTCTATGCATGTTATAATTTAAACAAGAAAACATATGAAAATAATTTCATGCAATCAACGGAATAGCAAAACCCATCTTCGATTGGCACGGATTGTCTACCTAAGTTACACTAAACTAGGGTGTAGTACGATCCGTCTTTCCTAATTATGATCTATCTAACCCTATTGATTGCATGCCAATTAAGAACCATTGTATAACCATCATTCTTATAATCACAGAAAATAAGAATGATTTGAGTTCAATAATAGTAAAATAATTTCTAAGACAAGATAAGAATTTTACTAATATTGACTAGGAATTAAAAACAATTGCATTTAATATGAAGAACAGAAATCAATTGTAGCAATCCTCAGAGTTATACAATCAACATGCATAAATTGAAAAACTAGAAATTAAATACAATCAAACCATTGTGCTTGGAAAGGGTTACATCAATACTCCACAATTGAGTTTAGCCGCTCATGATATTCTAAGCTTCAAAGACAATTTACTGAAATTTTAACTCTAGAAAGCGGTGTGTCTGTTTACAATGTTTAGAGCCCTATTTATAGGGATTAGGAAAACCCTAAAAACCCTAGAAATCCTCAAAAAACCGGAGGTCAGTCTCCCAGTCCAATTGGGAGACAGAAAACCAAATCAATGCTGGAAAAGGATTGTTGTCGTGCAGTACATGCCCGAGTGCGCTCGATCCGAGGTCTTGCACTGGAGCTTAGTTGTTGTGCGCACGAGTGCATGGATGCGCTCGATCCCGGGACGCAGACGCTCGAGCACAGGTGCGCTCGATCCTAAATCCATAATGCTCAGGTTTTTGCCCTTTTAGGCCCAATTTTCAATGCTTTGTCAAATAAAACCTGAAACACAAAAACAAAACAAAATCAAACAAATAACAATGCTAAGGAATTAACATATTTAAATTAAGGGGCTCGAATGTGCAACATTCGGCGCTTATCACACCCCCCAACTTACATATTGCTAGTCCCTTAGCAATATAAAACAGAAAATAAAGTGAAAACTAAAAAGATAAATCCAGCTTTCGTGGGATGTACGGTTGCTTTTAGCGTATGCATCAAGCCTTTTAAACCCCTAGGAGTTCCCTAGAGGATGAGTGAAGTCTTGTGAGTGTTTTCCAGGAATGATACCCATAAACATTTTATAACCATGTAGTTCCCAAGAATGCAATATCATGACAATCATGGTTCTTAGTCATTAACAGGCTTCATAAAACAAACACTATCTTCACAATTTCAGGAAATTACAACTTAGCTTCAATCATGGCAATTATGAGATATTACCAAATTCAACTAGCGTATGTAAACTCAACACATAGTCATGGGATTTCAAAACTAATCTCAATCATGCATGGATCAATACTCAAAATTCATTTGACTCCCCATCGGATAAAACAACCAAGGCAAAAATTTTCTCTTTTTTTTTTTTTTTTTAATCACTTAGCTCCCATAAGCTTTCTGATTGACCCATGTATCGAGCGTTAGGCCAATGACTCCCAAACCAGATGGTTTTAGGGCATTAGGTGTAAAGACACCCCTAAGGACTTACTAACTCGGGTCAAAAAGCCTACAAAGCTAAGCTACTTTTTATTTTTTTTATTTTTTATTTTTTATTTATTTTTATCAATTAAACCAAACTTCTCACTTTTTGACACGAACACTCACTGCTTAATGAGGCAAGATGTCCGGTTAGTTGGTGGAAAGTTTAAAATGATCAAAATTTGTTTGTTTGTTTGTTTGTTTGTTTTTTTTTTTTTTTTTTTTTTTTTTTTTTAAATTTATGCCAAGGTCATTTTCCCAATAAGTTGCCCAACTACATTCCGAATATTAAAAACCAGACATTATTGATTCTAGATTTTATGCCCCACAAACTACATGCTTGTGTGCTTGTGAAAATCAAATTGACCAAGTAATATTTCATGCTGCCAATGAGAGTAACACAATTTTAATTCCTTAATCAAGTAATTATGTGTTTGTCATATTAAGCCCATCAATGAATTTCAAATCACAACAGGAAAATTAATTGCATGCTCAGAACTAACATGTATGCCCACACCCCCAACTTAAAACGCACAATGTCCGCAGTGTGTGGAAAACAACAGTAAAACAGTGCAAGGGATAGAAGTACCTGACCTATCACTGTGGCGTAAAAGAAGATGCCCCTAAATCAGGTGGCAGCTGTGCCAAAATGGTGCACAACAGTTCTTGCTGGGCTGCAAATCGTTCATCTGCTAGGCGCTTATCCTCCGCCCTCTGGGTTGCCAGCTCAGATCGGAGCTCCTACAGTTCTTTGTGGAGAGACTCATATTGTGACCTGCTCATAGTAATGGTCACCGCCGCTCCCTCTCTGTTTACCAGCTCAGCTGGAGGTGGCGCATCGTGTATAGGCCCATCGGTCTCACTGACGACCTCAGTTGCTGTGGGCTCCCGACGTCGTCTCGGCATGTGGGAATAACTCTGGTTCCACTGGATCAGTCCGAACTGAGGGTGAGCAGAAATAGGCCCATCAGCGGATGTACCCTCAATGCCTCGTCTCTGAAAGATATGGGTGAGGAGAAAAGGGAAGGGAAGTCCCCATGAAGACGAACCCTAAGTGCACCGCACAATTGCCCCATCCCAAAACTTGTGTATCTGATCCCAAATGAGCTGAGGGATGGAAATCCAAAAGCCTCTCTGAAAGGCATAGAGGGCTGCGAGGAAGGGGCCGCGCCGCTGAGTTTTGTGTCCAAAGGGACACACATTCCGCTGCAAAATGAAATCCATGAACCAGAGTCGGGAAGGCAGCAGGACCTTGCTTGTATAGTGGTGGAGGTAATCGGTATAATGGCCGCGGCAGATGTCGTCCACGATATATTGCAGTGTGAGATCAGACGATAGGTCTAAGTATCGAGGGGAGCCATCCCGAGCCAAAATGTCGGACGGGCAATCATGAGAACATTGCAAAGCAGCAGCAATGTTGTCGGTGGTTATCTCAACGTCCATGACCGCCACCGATGAAGAGAGGATGCCCGGCCGAGTACAATCAAATGTGAGATGGGCATAAAATTCCTGGACCAGCCCTTCGTAAGCAACGGGGCTGACTGGCTGGAACAGTGCGGTGAGGCAGCGGCGTTTGCATTCTTTGACCGCCCACTTTGTTGCTTGGAGGCTTTGGAAGATGGTGTCAATGGCAAACGGCGTCTCCAAAATGAGCTTCCGTTGCTTTCCACGGCGGGGTAATGGCTGGGATGGGGCCTCGGGGGTAGGATCCCGAGCAGGGGAAGACTGTGAGGTGGAAGCGGGGGCCGAAAGCATGATGTTGCTTTGTTATGGCTTTCTGTCGAACACCTGGTGGGCACCTCAAAAGTGAAATGGTAGAGAACCATTGTACGTGGCTGCCCAACCCCCTGCAAACAGAAGAAAAACCAACACAAAGCAGTCCATGTACGGATGAGCACCCACGGATTGCGATTTCCACAAAAAAAATTGAAAGAAAATGGAGACGGGAGGTGTTTGTGAGAATGGGAAATGGGGGAGAGAAAAGTGGTCGGAGAGGGAGAAAGAGAGTGGGGGAAAGGACGGTGGTGGCGGCATGGATTGGTGGCATGGGCGATTCGGTGGTGTAGGGGAAAGAAGGGATGTGGGGGAGATGCGGCGCTAGGGGGAAAAAATGGGGGAAAGGAAGGGGCGTGACTTAAAAAGGTCATGTGAGACCTCTGAACGAGTGCACTCGAGTGGCACTAGCATGCGCTCAATTGCACTTGCGCAGAGGGTGTACTGGATGGGCGGGGGTACGCTCGAGCGCTCTTGAAGGTGCACTCGAGCGTACTCGTGCAAGTGTGTGTCAGTGCGGAGCTGTTGTGCTCGATCCGACTCAGGGTGGGCTCGAGCGCAGGCCCATGTTCTGGGATCGAGCGCACAGTGGGTGCGCTCGACCCAGGGTGCCAGTGCCTTAATCACAAAAGTAGACGGGATCTGTCTAATCGACGGATTCCACGTCTGTACCTAGCTCGAAGTTTTGGATCCAGGGCTTCAACCTTTGACTGTTGACTTTGAACATAGTGCCATCCTTTGGGTCCCGCAGTTTGACGGCGCCATGGGGCGACACTGAGGTGACTATGAAGGGGCCGTCCCATTTGGAGCGGAGCTTTTTAGGGGAAAACCGGAGTTTGGAATTGAAGAGCCATACTTTCTGGTCCGGTACAAATGCCTTGGGCAAGATATGTTTGTCATGAAAAGCCTTAGTCCTCTCCTTATAAAGGCAAGTACTACCATAGGCATCTCGCCGCAACTCCTCCAACTCTGTCAACTGAAGTTTCCAGTGGGGACAGGCTGCGTGCATGTCAAAATTGAACTGCTTGATTACCCACAGAGCCTTGTGTTCTAATTCCACAGGGAGGTGGCACGCCTTGCCATATACCAGCCTATAGGGAGACATTCCAATGGGGGTTTTGTAAGCTGTGCGGTAGGCCCATAATGCATCATTGAGGCCCCAGGACCAATCCTTTCGGTTTGGCCTAACCGTCTTCTCCAGAATGTGCTTAATCTCCTGGTTAGAAACTTCCACTTGGCCACTTGTTTGAGGTTGGTAGGGAGTGGGTACCTTATGTGTGACAGAGTACTTGAGAAGCAAGGCTTTGAAAAAACGATTGCAAAAGTGTCTACCTCCATCACTGATGATGGCCCGAGGGATACCAAATCTGCTGAAAATGTTGGCTTGGAGGAACTTCACCACAACCTTGTGATCATTGGTCTTTGTGGCAATGGCTTCTACCCACTTAGAGACATAATCCACTCCTACCAAAATGTACTCATATCCACAAGATGGTGGAAAGGGTCCCATGAAGTCGATACCCCAGACATCAAAAATCTCGACAATGAGGATGGGGTTCAATGGCATCATGTCCCTCCGAGACATAGCTCCTAGGCGTTGACATCTCTCACAACCTCGGCAGAATTCATGGGCATCTTTAAACAAGGTGGGCGATGTGAATCTGCATTGTAGAACCTTGGCTGCTATCTTCTTGGCACTGAAATGTCCTCCACAAGCTAGAGAGTGACAGAATGTGAGAACACTGGAAAATTCACTCTCAGGGACACAACGCCGGATGATCTGATCAGCACAATACTTGAACAACTCCGGATCTTCCCAAAAATAGAATCAAACTTGCTTGAAGAAGCGGTCCTTATCTTGCTTAGACCAATGAGAAGGAATCCGTCCTGTGGCTAGATAATTGACAATATCGACATACCATGGCGGATTTCGCAGAGTGATTTCAAACAATTGCTCATCTGGGAAAGAGTCATGAACAGGAACCGGCTGGGGTGTATCCAATAAAAGTCGTGACAGATGGTTGGCAACAACATTCTCAGTGCCCCTCTTGTCCCGAATCTCAATATCAAATTCTTGCAGAAGGAGTATCCAGCAGATCAATCGTGGCTTTGTTTCCTTCTTGGCCAACAAATGTCTCAGAGCAGCTTGATTAGAAAAAATGATAACCTTTGATCCTAGAAGATATGAGCGGAATTTATCCAGAGCAAAGACCACAACTAGCAATTCTTTCTTGGTGGTTGTGTAATTGACTTGAGCATCCATGAGAGTCTTGCTAGCATAATAAATGACATGAGGAAGATTACCTACCCGTTGTCCCAAAACTGCACCCACAGCATAGTCAAACGCATCACACATGATTTCAAAGGGCAAAGACTAGGAGGCTGCAGGATGGAGGCAGAAGATAACAGAGACCAGAGCTTCTGGAATGCCTCAGGACATGCTTCATCAAAGTGAAAAGGGGCGTCCTTGGTAAGCAAGTTACATAAGGGCCTTGAAATTTTACTGAAGTCCTTAATGAAGCGGTGATAGAAGCCGGCATGCCCTAGGAAAGAACGGATCTGCTTCACTGAAGTGGGCGGTGGTAAATTTTCAATGAGCTCAACTTTGGCCCGGTCCACCTCAATACCTCTTTTGAACACTATATGGCCCAAAACTATACCTTCCTGCACCATGAAGTGGCTTTTCTCCCAACTTAAATTCAGATTAGTTTCTTTGCAACGTTGAAGCACAAGTGAAAGATTTTGGAGACATTTATCAAAAGAAGATACAAAAACAGAGTCTGCCACGGTCCACCCAATGTCCTCTTTATACTTCTTTAACACTGCGAGCAGACTGTCCTCTTGGTCCTTTTGTAGGTCGGAAGCAATGATAACCGGGAGAGTGTTGTTAGATTCAAGAAATGCATACTTGTGCTTTGCTGGCAGGGGCTTCAACTCAAGCTTTGGTGGAGACAGTAGAGATGGAACTGGAGGAGCGCTCGATGTCACAGGTATGGGCTCCTTTACTACTCTCCATGGATGGAAATCTGCACTTGCAGTTGTTTCTAGCAAATCATGGACCTCTTTGATGTGCTGGTCAGTGTTGAATTCTTCAAAGTCGAAGTAATTCAAGCAGGCTTCCACTGGATCCTTTGTTAGGAGACTAGGTAGTGAATCTTCTACATATTCTTCAATAATGTCCTAAAAGAAACACTCATTCTGATCAGGAGCATGCTGAAATGTAATAAAGATATTCAACCAAACCTTCATATTGCCAAATAAGATCTCCTTGACTCCAGTTCGACAATTGATACATGCATTCGCTGTGGCTAAAAGAGGACGCCCAAGGATGACAGGAACCAGCTTCTCAAGATTGGGCACAGGCTCAGTGTCAAGCACGATAAAGTCAACTGGGAAGAAAAATTTATCCACCTGGATGATCACATCTTCCATAATCCCTCTAGGCTTCTTAATCGAACGATCAGCTAGTTGCAGAATCTTTGTGGTGGGCTTCAACTCCCCTAGGCCGAACTGCTGATATACTGAATATGGAAGTAAATTCACACCAGCTCCCAAATCTAAGAGTGCCTTATCAATCTCCTTTTTTCCGATTATGCATGAAATTGTAGGAGCCCCGAGATCCTTGAACTTCGGAGGAGTGTTGTGCCTAAGCAAGGAACTCACTTGCTCAGTCAGAAGGACTTTCTTGGGGATGTTATTTCTGGTCTTCCTCTTTTGAGTACACAAGTCTTTAAGGAACTTGGCATAGGCAGGCACTTGTGCGATGGCATCAAGAAGAGGAAGGTTGATTTTTACTTGTTTGAACATCTCCATCATTCCTTGTATTTTCTCTCCTTGTTTCCCAAAGTGGGATGGTGCCTTGACACGTTTTGGGAAGGGAGCCCGTGGCTCATATGGAATCTCTGGAGTGGGAGCTACTGATGACGAAGCCTCATTGCTCACTTGCTTACATTTATCATTCTGTAGATTCCGTGCAACCTCCGTGTGCTCATCCTTCTTTTCCTCCACATGATTGTCAACTATTCTTCCGCTTCTCAAGGTGGTGATGGCTTGAACTTGCTGATGGTATGAAGTGCCCTCATCTATCATGTAGTGCCCCTTAGGATTTACCACCGGCTGACTCGGGAGCTTTCCTTGGTCCCTTCTATTGAGAGTGTTGGCAAGTTGTCTGACTTGAGCTTCTAGCTTGGCAATGGATTGGGAGTGTGAGTTTACTATTTCCTCTTGAGATTTGACTGTCTACTTTATCTCGCCTGCCAGCTCACTCATTATTTTGAGCACCCGATCCTCTAAATTAGACTCTGCGGCCTGGTATTGCTATTGTGGAGGCCGGTAAGTGGAATGAGGTTGATAGGGCTGCCTGTTGGATTGAGCTTGATTGTGTGGGCCTGGGGCTGAGTTGACCGAATTTGGATTCTTCCATGAGAAATTTGGATGATTTCTCCACCCGGGGTTGTAGGAATTGGAGTACCGATCATTACCCGGTCTGGAGTAAGCTGCATTAACTTGCTCATGAGCAATATCAGTATAATTTCCAATAACAGGGCAATTATTTACATGATGCATATGACTGGAATAAAATGAACATGGTTCAGGTAGTGTGTGCGTGTATGCAGCATTAGGAGCAAAACCATCAATCATCCATTGGTCTAGCTTCTTGGTGATAGCCTCAACCACTTGGTTAGTCATATTTGGGGGATGGCCTGCTTCATACAAACTCTCTGTCTTGATTGCTTTAGGTGCTGGTGCCCTTCGTCTGGTGGAGACCTGTTGAAGAGAATTGTTACTCAAATTTTCAAACATAGCCCATGCTTCATCTTCACTTTTTAACATAAAAGTTCCCCCACATGATGCATCCACCATCTTTCTATTGGACTCGGTTAGGCCATCATAAAAACACTGCACTAGCTGCCATTTTGGGACAGCGTGGTGTGGACATGATCTAAGCAAGCTCTGCAGCCTATCCCAAGTCTCATGAAAATCTTCTCCCTCATATTTGTAGAAGGTAGTGATGGCTCTCCTAGTGTCATTGGTCATTCCTATGGGGTAATACTTAATAAATTCTTGTTGCAATTCAGCCCAAGAAGAAATAGAGTTGGGTGTTAAGGACTGGAACCAATGTTTGGCATTTTCCTTGAGGGAGAAAGGAAAAAGACGCATCCTTAGGGCATCCTCAGTGAATCCATTCATTTTAGTAGTATCACAAATTGCTTCGAAATCACTGAGGAAGTTATAAGGATTTTCAGTGCTAAGCCCTAAGAAAGAAGGTAAACTTCCTATAGTGCTAGGCTTAATTTCATAATGGCTTGCCGTAATCTCCGGCAGCCTGAGACATGTGGGAGTAGTGTAAGTGGTGGGAAGATAATGATCTTGCAAAGCTACGTGGTTATCGTCTCCCATAGTCTCAGTGGAACGCTCTTCTAGCAAATTAGGGTTCCTTTGGGATCTAATTTGTCTAAGAGTGCGTTCAATTTCAAGGTCGCAAGAAATTAATGGAAAAGACAAAGAACGGCGACCAAGCATAAACAAAACAGAAAGAGAAGAAAAACTAAAACTAAAACAGAAAAGTAAAGCTCACAAACGGCCCTTAGATGCACTTAGGGTTCTGAATGCAGGTTGCCGCAAGTGCGCTCGATCGCACGGCAAGGTGCGCTCGAGCATACTGCCGCAGATGGGTGCGAGAGCAGGAGAAGAGGGCTCGAGCCCTGCAAGCTTGGTGCCTGCTAGAATGCGTCTGTGCGCTCGATTGCACGTGACCTGCGCTCGATCGCAATCACAGAGAAGGCAGCTATGGACCTATTTGCAAATTCTAAAAAAAGAAAAACCAAACACAAAACAGAATTAAAATTAGCAACTTAAAACCGAAAAATAAATTATTAAGCTAAAATCAATCCTTAAAATTTGACAATAAAACCGTTAAGCAATCCCCGGCAACGGCGCCAAAAATTGATGTTGTATTTTTGTGACCAAAAATATCAATAATAAAAATAACTACTCGCAATAGGACGAAACTTTGTAGGATAAGGCTATATTGAGGGTGTCGAACCTCAAGGACTGCAGGGGTTTAATTATCAAAATTTGAAAGATTAAAATTAACTTAATTGAAAGAGAATGATTTGTTTGTGTGAATTTAAAGTGCATAAAATAAACGAAAATAAAGGAAGTAAATATATGAGAGAGAGAGTAGGGTATTGATTTCACCACTATCCGCACATCAATGGTTAACCGTATTTAATTCTAGCAATTCTTTCTATGCATGTTATAATTTAAACAGGAAAACATATGAAAATAATTTCATGCAATCAACGGAATAGCATAACCCATTTTCGGTTGGCACAGATCGTCTACCTAAATTACACTAAACTAGGGTGTAGTACGATCTGTATTTCCTAGGTATGGTCTATCTAACCCTATTGATTGCATGCCAATTAAGAACCATTGTATAACCATCATTCTTATAATCACAGAAAATAAGAATGATTTGAGTTCAATAATAATAAAATAATTTCTAAGACAAGATAAGAATTTTACTAATATTGAATAGGAATTAAAAACAATTGCATTTAATATGAAGAACAGAAATCAATTGTAGCAATCCTCAGAGTTATACAATCAACATACATAAATTGAAAAACTAGAAATTAAATACAATCAAACCATTGTGCTTGGAAAGGGTTACATCAATACCCCACAATTAGGTTTAGCCGCTCATGATCTTCTAAGCTTCACAGACAATTTACTGAAATTTTAACTCTAGAAAGTGGTGTGTCTGTTTACAATGTTTAAAGCCCTATTTATAGGGATTAGTAAAACCCTAAAAACCCTAGAAATCCTCAGAAAACCGGAGGTCAGTCTCCCAGTCCAATTGGGAGACTGAAAACCAAATCCATGCTAGAAAAGGATTGCTGCCGTGCAGTACACGCCCGAGTGCGCTCGAGGGCAGTGTGCTCGAGCTTAGCTGTTGTGCGCACGAGCGCATGCATGCGCTCGATCCCTGGACGCAGACGCTCGAGGACAGGTGCGCTCGGTCTCAGGAGTGCTGCGCTTAATCCTAAATCCAGAATGCTCAGCTTTTTGCCCTTTTAAGCCAAATTTTCAATGGTTTGTCAAATAAGACCTGAAACACAAAAACAAAACAAAATCAAACAAATAACAATGCTAAGGAATTAACATATGTAAATTAAGGGGCTTGAATGTGTAACATTCGGCGTTTATCAGTCATTGAATGGCCAGATGATGAGATTATTAGGTTTATTATGACCTTATTCAATGATCAAAATATTTTTTTTGTATCTCTCATTCCTTCCCGAGTGTCGGGGTGAAGATTTGATATTTTAGAAGTGTTCTTTAAATTCCTTGTTGAGGCGTTAGAACAGGCAAGTAACGAGACATACAAAAGTGCTCTCACCCTTTCTTGTTGGATGGGATTCAGAATGTGGACCTGAAAAGATATACAAAGTTGCTCTTGGCCTTTCCTGATGAAGGGGCATCAAAATGTGGAAGTGATAGGACATACAGAGGTGCTCTTGACCTTCCTCGTTGGATGGCATATTAGAGCCTGGATGTGACGGGATGTTTCTGTTGGGAATTTGTTAAGTGCTAAAATATTCATATTTTTAGCTCTTAACTTACATGTTTTAATCCTTTAGTTTTAGTTAATTTATGTCATTTTAGTTCCTTTATGTGTTTTCCTTAATTTTGTAGGTCATTGGAAGAAAAAGAAGCAATCTCAGAAGTTTTGGACTTAAAAAGAGCTATTTTGGGAAATTGGAAGGCTTTGGTAGTGCAATCAATCGCAGGAGAGCTGCGATCAAGCGTACTACAGGCGAAGACCACAATGCACAAGGCATCTGTGATCGAGCGCTAGCACAAAGAGGATCGATCGCAAACCTACGATCGATCGCACACGGGCTGTGATTGAGCGCACCAGTGCGTAATGGGAAAGTCAACTGCCAGGCTTGTTATGGAAAGTGCAACTTTTAGGGTTTTGTAACTTAGTGCGAATTAGAGCTCAAACCCTCCGATTTTTAGGGTTTCTAGAGTATTCCTTAGGCCTATAAATAGGCCCTTAACCCTCTAGAATAGACATACTTTTTCAAGGAGAAGAATTAGAGCTCTTCAAGTTCAAGTTTCGGATTTATTACTTTTCTTTCTCTCTTTTTATTTTATGAAGATGTTTAACATCAAACTTATGTGTAACTAACTTGTTTAGTAGGGCTAGATTGAAGCCCTAGTTATGTTTAGTTAATATTCAATATTGGCGCCCTTTTGATGATCATGTTGTAATATTTAACTTGATTAATGCCTGTTTTCATGAATTTCTCATATGTATGTGCTTGATCAACATATTCATGTGGTATGGACTAGTTAGTTAAACCAATTTGGATGATCGAGTCCTGGGTTTAATAAAAGTAACAAAAGAAATCCACACCGAGTTCTTGGGTTAATTAACATGGGGAATTGGGAGTATACACCCATGCCCTAGGCCTCATGTGTTTGTTGATTTCCACAGATTATATGCTTTCTTAAAGAACAACTTAGTATACACCCATGCTAAATCTTTTAAGAAAGAAATGAGTTAGAGTATACACCCATGCCCTTAGGTTGACAAACATTAGATATACATAACATGATCAAAACATTGGCATATTGATATATTATTTAAATATAATTAGTGGTGGATATCAAAGCCCTACCTTTTTATTATCATCAAATCAAAATTCAATCTTTGTTTTGTTTTGCTTTTGGAATTAATTTTATACCAAATTTAGCAATTCTCGGGGGAATGACCCCGTAATTGCACCCTAACGATTATGTTGACCTCGTGCACTTACGGGTAAAACATATAATTATTTTTCTATTAATTTAGGTAGATATTTATAATAACAAGTTTTTGGCACCGTTGCTGGGGATTGCGGCGAATTTTGTTTAGAATTATTTTCCTTTAGTTGTGTTTTTTTAATTTTTAATTTTCAATTTTGTTTTTATAAAAAATCATAAATATTTTCCGTTTTTCTTAACTTTTTATGTTTTCTGTTTCGGGTTGGCGGACTAGCATTCCATTACTGCGATCGAACGTCAGCTGAGTGCGATCGAGCGCACTAACCTGCGATCGAGTGCAGTTACAGAGAGCATCCAGACTAGCAGTACTGAAGCTGCTTTGACTGAAGAAGCAAATCAATTGATGCAAGGTCGTCGATCTCAAGATTCAACCCGTCATTCCACTCGATCCTGAAATTGAGCGGAGAATTCGGCAAAGTCCTAGAGACAAAGAAGAAGAGGAAGAAATTGAGAATACAATGGAAGATTTGCAAGAAAATCCACCAATAGTGCCAAGACCACTAGAGGCAAACCCACCACCGGTGCAGAGACCGATGAAGCAGGCGTTTGTCGTAACGAACCTCAATCAACCATCATTTATAGCATATCAACCAGAGGTGGAAGGCAACTATTATATTTCTTCTCAAATCCTCAATGCATTGACTCACTTCTGGGGCACAGCTACCGAGGATCCTAACTTGCATCTTAAGGAGTTCTTTGATCTATGCAAGCTGCAGCACATCCAAGGCCTAACTCCAGAGAGACTCAGGTTAATCCTTTTTCCCTTCTCTTTGAAAGGATAATGCTAAACTGTGGTATAATTCTTTGCCTGTAGATTCTATCCATACTTGGGAACAATTAGCCACCAAGTTTCTGAAGAAGTTTTTCCCAGCTCAAAAGACAAGACAGCTTAAAAGGGAACTTCAGATGTTCCAACAAAGAGATGGAGATCTTTTCTTTGAGGCATGGGATCACTTCAATTCACTGCTTCTAAGTGCCCACATCACAACATCCCTCAAGATGAGCGCTCGTGTGTTCACAAAAGGCCAAAAAGTGTTCAGGGTACGATTTCACGAGGGTGGCGTGAGGTTCAGATGAGCGCTCGGTGTGGTCCGAGGGCGAGCGCTCTCCTAGTGAGGGTATATTGGGTTTTGTGCTCCAAAAGTTGTTGAGGGCTTGGGTTATGCTGAGATGGCTTAGGATTTTTTGTTTAGGGCTTATTAGAAGGCTATTAACTTGTTGAGTATGGAGTTAAAACTCTTTTTAAAACAATTTAAAAAGTCGGGGTATTACATACACTCTTGAGTGTTTGGAGGTTGTCGATGAAGAAGTTAGTGAGCTTTTCCCTCGTAGAGGTAATACCCTTTGCCATTGGTTGTACCGTGGAAGGATTTTTAAAAAGCTTCATGCATTCGCTTACTTGGGTATTTTGTGTTGAGATTCAAATCACACCCTTTGCTTCTACAACCGCAAAGAAGTCTACTGGTGGGTCAGTAAGGAAACACACTCCATGAATATTGGCTAGCTAGGAGACGAGTTGGAAGCTTGTTAATCTTAGAGAGTCTAGAACTTACAAGGGGTTTGTAAGTATTCTAATGTTTGAAATCTGATCTTCATATAGTGATTTCCTGAGTTTGGCTGCCCTAGAGTGGTTTTTCTCTTTGATTTGTTCAAAAGGTTTTCCACTTCATAAACAATTTCTTATGTTGTAGTTGTGCTATTTTTATTTTTGCTATGCTATATATATATAGTCAAAAGTACTTCTTTATCAAAACAATAATAACAGTTACTCCTAGTATCTTTGTTTTGATAACAAATTCAACAGTCAGCTTGCTTTATGGTTCAACAGATGGTGGCAAAATCATGGGATTACCCTTGAGATTTTAGCTCCAGAGCTTGCAGATGCATTAACGAAGTTCTCTACAGCCTATAGAGTTAATGAAGCAGAAAGTCAATTTCCTTCCTTGCTCCATATGGCAAAGAAATATAAAATCCCCTGGCTCTTCAAATGGGATTATGCCATTGACCAAGGAATTTACAAAAGAAATAGATATGTCCATTGGTGAGACAAATTCAACATTCAGAAAATACTTTCCTCAATACAGAGAGAATTCCCATCCTTCACAACTCAAAGCCAATTCCTGGTAAATAGATCACATTTACAGATAGAAATTGCAACAGCCATGACTCAAGTCCAATGTAAAGAAGACTTTAGAGATCTTTACTGAAGCCTTCTCCTTAAAGCTAAAGGGATTGAGGACCAAGGAGAACAAAGCCTAGCTTTGTCCTCCTCTTCAACAAACGAAGTACAGCCTCCTTACCAAGAAGCCCAAGACCCTTACGATCTTAGTGAAGATTGAATTTTGAAAAGCCCAAATACAGCAAGCACTGTTCATCACTGTTTTGGCGGTCATTACTGTTCAGCACTGTTCATGATGGTCAGCATTGTTCATCTACAGTGTTCAACTTTTTGTCTTTCTTTCTATAGCATCGTCCGCTCATGTATTAGAAATTCGGTTCTTCCAGATTTCATAACACTCTTTCTCTTCTCCCTCTCTGATCATCAGTGAAATCTCACAATATGTATGTCAGAGTTTCATCCATCTATTACAGAATGTTTTATTCAATGAAAGCTTCTTTAAGCTAATTTTACAGCATCATATTTTCGTAAGTACTTATTTTTGTATATCCTATTTTCATTATGTATATTCTTGAATTTATGGTTCCAATTGAAGTATCTTCAACATTTTATATTCATATTTATGTTTATATCTTTGTGTATCTATCTCGATATTCTGTTCATATTCAGCTTAGAATCTTACAAGCAGTCTCTGTTTAAATACAACACTATGTCTTTAATTCTCCCACTTATGTTAACTCGTTCTACGAGTCCCCTTCGGGTATATATATATATATATATTGCTTGTGTTAGTTGCTTTTGGGGGTAAAACATGATCGTCGCATTTTTACAATGCATATATATACTTATACATTCAATCATTAATCATAGTTTTCCTCCATATGGTCTATGCCAGCTCTTAATCCCTTCTTGGTAGGATGGGCATTGCCCTGAAGGACCTGTAGTACAATATGAGTGCGCCAGTCATGTACTAGCAACTTGGGCGAGCACAAGTTTGGGTGGCCCATGCTACTAGTAAAGCTTGTACATGGTACGTTCATCATAAAAGAACCATTGGATCCAAGATCAAACATCACATCGACATAAATCTCTATGACCATAGGGGTCAAGCCTATATAGTAGTTAGCTCATGTCCATTATACTGCACGTACAGGTGTACCCTGACATATGATGCAATTATTGTTTATTTATCATAAATCATATAATAATAAAATATTTTGTTGGAAGCAGGTATAAACATGTTATAAAAATAGTAGGCTTATGACGTATTCTTTGAAAAGTAAAGATGGCGTAGTTCAATAACATATTGCATGTTAAAATAGTCCCGTAATACCTCGAGTTTTCCTCCGCACTCTTAGCCATTCAATGTTTCCAATACTGCAAAAGATACCCTAACATTGGACATATACGTTTAGAGAACCTATCGAGTATGTGAAACCCTAAACATGTAATAAAACTCTAACCATGCTACATGCAGATTCCAGCCTTCATTGAACTTTCGGCATTGAGATCGATCATTTTGTCAACAAGGATATAACGTTCAGTCATACACTGTGGAACGTTCGACGACTAGTAAAATGTATAAAAACAAAAAATGACTTCTTAAACTTATTACCCAATTCAACCAATGTTCCTAACCTTTTAAAAACATATTAACCATCACAAAGTGATAAACATGAAAAACATGGGCAAATTTATAACTTGTTGGAAAATGTAATTACTCCATGTAATAAATCATAGGCCATGTTAAGATTCACAAAATGCATAATAAATAACAAGTTCAATATACTAATATTATCAAAAATAGATTTAAGGTTTGAGGGTTACCTTAAAGAAAATGAAACTACACCAAATGACATTTCCTCTCTCTCGAAGTTGAGGGTTTGCTGAAATGCAAGAATGATGGGACATGGATTGAGGTGTGGTATATATAGGCGTGAAAAGTAACTAAGAATGACTGAGGTGGCTAAAATGTGAAAAGACTCTTTAGGCATGTTTGAACGTTCGGGGTATACTACGAATGTTCATCTAGAGTTAAATTTGAACGTTCCAATGTAATGTCAAACATCCATTTAGGGCAAACATCTAACGTTTAAGTGGGATGTCGAAAGTTTGGAATTTGGAAGATGGTTAAAATATCAAAGTTATTCTTGGGAAAGTTTGGTATATGACTTTTATTGAGATTTATTTTAATGTGTCGTTTTATAAAAAGTGATAAATAAATATATTTATTTTCGGGGCATTACAAGAAATAAGTCAGTTGTTTTGTTTGCAGGCGACAGGATTCGATCAAGGCGGACTTTCTTGCTTCATGACATAGTTCTCTTTCTCTGATAATTGGATTGGCTCACGTGCGTAAGGCCATAAACGTTGCTTAAATAGACTCACTAAACTCTCTCAAAAAAAAAAAAAAAAAAAAAATAGACTCACTAAACATTGCTTTGCGCGCGTAAATACACTCTTTAACATTTGGGTATACCTAGTTTGGAATTCAATGCAAAACGAAAACGGTGGGTATACCTAGTTTTCTAATCAAGAGGAGACACGCAAAGCTCCAAATTATAGATCATGTGTCTGACACTCGATGAATTGTGGGAGGGACAAATGAAAGGCTTATTTTAAATGCATTGAGAAGTATAGTCTAGTCATAGGTGCAAGCATTTGTTTATGATCGAAGCTTATCAAGAGGATGAAGATGGAGATGTTATGGAGAAAGAAGCCTTACAAAAACAACTTCCAATTAAAAATCTTGAGGACTGTTGAAATAATGATGAGGTGGAAATAACACAAAGAACTTACGGGTGATTCGGTGTTAGACACCTATGTTCATCACTCTAAATAGCTCTAAGGACTACATTCTACTCATTTGCTTATTTTGTCTACAATCCAAAGGTCTATATTTATAGGGTAGTGAGTAAATATAAATATGGTAATCAAATCCCGTTGATTTGATTACAATCCCAATATTTGATTGTAATCAACCCTTAAATAGAGAATATTTCAATATCTACTTAATTATGTAATATACGGAAAATATATAATATTTTTGATATATTCTAATATATATTTTTCATATATTCTAACAAGGACAAGAGTCGAGAATAAGAGAGAAGGAATGTTATCAATTATCTTAATTTGCAAGAAAACTAATTTTGGAAAAATTAAAGTATGCACATTCGGCAAGAATAAAATATTTTTCCTCTCAAAATGTATTCTATATTTAGGAAAAAATAAGGGGTATCCTTCTTTCCAAGTAATCTAATCCTATTTATTAGTTAGTATCTTTCCTTCTACATGTTTTTTTTTTTGAGAAAAACATAACATTTCATTCAATAATACCACGAGCATAAAGCTCTTACATCACAGAGCAAAGCTCTGAAGCAACCATAGCATAAAGCTTTACCATGTTTAGTACAAGATTCGAGGTCAATCAGCTAACCCATGACTAAAATCATATTTAATACTAGATCTGTGACAGACAGACTCAACCAAATGCATGGATAGCAATTATTTCTCGACCTTAAGAGTGGAAAGACTCTTATGCCGAAACTCTTCCTCCTCGACCCGAAGGCCAGGATAATGATTACATCCACAACCCAAAGGCCTGGACCAAAACTAATTAATCCGAAGGCGACATAGATCGAGTGAGAGGGAAAAGAGCCTTATTACAAACCAAACAAAACATGGAAATTAAACAATATAGGGAAAGAACACACGCCAAAACACAAATACATCTTAAAGAAGCAAGAGAATAGGGAAATAAAATAAGAAAAAAACAGCACACTCCATTCACGCACACGCCGGGAACCGAAAACCGAAGGGGCGTTGGAAGCTCATTGCGGCGGGGACGCGTCGAAAGGCCCAACAGTGGACGGTGTGCGGCGAACAGGCGCGGAGAAGACCGGCAAAGCAGGACCTGAAAACAACCATACACAAGAAAAAAACAACAAGGAGCCACCAAAACAGGGAAAAAACAGGGAAAATGAGCACAAAGTGGGAAGACGGTAGCTGGAAGGGAGCTCAACCCGTGCAGGCCGGAAACTGCCGCGTAAGGGGCGTGGGAGCTTGACGCGGTGGGGACGCATGAAAGAAAACCCTAATAGTGGGCAGCGAAGCGGCGACACAGGTCGGCAGCGACCATAGACAAAATCCGAACCCACAAAGAGCCAAAAGAAGGCCAAGGAGCCCGCTGCAGAAAATGAAGGTGGGGGAAGAAAAGCGGCAGGGAATGGGCAAAAACGGAGGCGGAAAGGAGCGGCAAGGAAGGGGAAGAGAGGAGGCACCGAGGCTAGGGCATCAGATAAATAGCTAGCATCAGAGCGAGGAGGACGAGGGGAGGAGGGAGGCTGCCAAACGGCCAACCCTCCACCCCTATGTGGTTGAAGGGTTTCGCTTTTATTGAATAAGAACCCTAGAGTTATTGAATAAAAAAATGGTACAAATTCTTTAGCTTATGTCATCTTGTATGAAATTTAGGAAGTCAGGGCTCCCTGGAACCTATTGTTTACCTTAACTTATTTGAAAAGTAGGTTATAAATCCTTTAACACTACATGCTTCATATCAGGTAGAACTCATCTTCAAAAACCTGCTTGTAAGGGAAATGTAATATAGCTTATTTACTCTCGTAAATATTGTACTTAAGCCATATGCGACACTTAGGATCGTAGCATACCACTATGCCCCGCAATCAATGTCCATGATAATCTGCTATTGACACTAACCCAATAGTAGCCATTACTTTTTTGGTGGATCCACTCATTTATCAGTATTCAATAACTTAATACTATGATTACACATAGTACTAAGTGTTGGGGTTATCCCACATCGGTTGTGGAAAGGGCTGGTGGTGAGTGTACAAGTGTGAGGGAAAGCGTCACCTCTTGAGCTACCTTTCGGGGTTGATATAGGCCCAAGACCACCCAACACTGGTATCAGAGCCCAGGTTTACCAACAAGTCTCTGCCCAATAGTCCACGGGAGAAACAGGTTGTTGCTCCAACTCAAGGCTCAATGTGTGAGGAAAAGATTGTTGGAGTTATCCCACATCGGTTGTGGAAGGGGCTGGTGGTGAGTTTATAAGTGTGAGGGAAAGCTCTGGCGTCCCACATTGCCTGAGTATGGAGATGAGGATGTGCTTAAATGTCTACTACACCCTTAATGACAACAACGCGTTTTAAAGCCGTGATGATCATGATCTCATCAGAACTCCTCAGTTAAGTGTGCTTTTACTGGAGTAGTACCAGGATGGGTGACCTCCTGGGAAGTCTGGTTTGGGGGAGCCAAAAGCGGACAATATTGTGTATCATTGAAGTGAGCTTTTACAAAAGCCTTACCTCTTGAACTAGCTTTTGGGGTTGAGATAGGCCCAAGTCCACCCAACACTAAGACATTTAAATACAGCCTATAGATTGCCCACTCCCTAACTCAACAACAAAGCCATAACCTATTCAATCTCATCCTTGACGAGCTACGTTCGATGAAGATAGTATTTAAGCCATTAGAATCGTAACAAAATAACAAAATCCAATGTAACTTCGGCATTAGGAAAATAATGAAAAAGTGACTGCCCCTCTTTTGCATGGTTTTAGTAAGGAAACTTCACGTAAAAAGCAACATTGTTCTAGGGTCTAGGGTTGCTAGACATAAATCGTGCTAGGGATGGAAAAAGTGAAAGAATGAACTGGGGTAAAGTACCAAGATGTTCCTAAGAGTAGGGACAAAACGTGATCTGACGGGTAAGTAAATGTTTGCAAGTGGAGTTAGAAAAAGGCCATAATCAAAGACAATCCTGTGAATACATTCTCATAGTTTCATAAGCATATGGATAGTGGGTTGAAAGAAGTGGATTAGTTATCTCTGAGTAGGAAACCCACCATTTTAAAAGTGGAACCCAATCATGTTATGTGTTCAACATAATGACCATTTTCATAGGGTTTTAAACAAACTTGGCATTTCCCTCTTCTATAAAGCCAATGGAAAGTAAGAATTCCTTTCCACTAAATAGAATTGTAATGATGAATAAATAAATACAATGATTGTATTAAGCAAACCATATTTGACTCATTCTTTCTTAATTTTCTCTTTCTACCTTTACTAGTTCTTCACTCACCTAAGGCAATGATAATTATGAGCATACACTTCACTTTGCTTAGAAAAAAAAAAACAAAAGAAAAAAAGACAAAAAAGCATATAGACAGCGACAGCCTTTTTTGTTTTTCATTCTAACTAAAAAGTTGATCGCATATTCGCATTGTTTTCCACAAACTAGTGCAAACCATTTAATTACCTTTTAAAAACGTACAATAAACCTCATAGTTTTATTGCTAACAAGCATTAGTGTATCGATCATTTGTCCGTTGTTATATTTGGGGGTAGCCAGAAGGTCAATCTTATACCCTGGGGCTTTTAGTATTATTGTCAATCTGTTGATTGAACGAGGATCTACACCAATTAGCTGTTGAAATTGTTTTGCTAAAGCTTAACTTTGTGATAATAATATTGTGTTTTTGGGAAACTTCATAAAATCTCCTTCTGAACTTTCACTCGTTTTAAAATTACTTCCATAAAATTTAAAAACTCTCACTTTAAGGTATCGAACTTTCTATTGTTTCCAATGTCTATCTCCGCTATGATTTTCCGTTAAATCTTATGAAAAAATAAAATAAAAAATTGCTAAGATTCAAGGGTAGGTCAAGATTTAATGGAATTTACAAAAATACTTACGCCTTAATCTTTGCAATTTTTATTTTATTTTCTATTTAAATAAAATAACAAAAAATCCTAATGATGAACATTACAAAAAATTTAAAATTTGAACTCTAACTTAAGATTTTTTTTAAACATTGTTAAAAAATAATTTTAAAAGTCATAAAAATTTAAAAGAATTTTGTGAAATTTTCTTATAAAAAAAAAACAAATCTTAATTTTTTGGAGTCCGAACTTTTATTCTATACCTAGCTTTGTGATAGATCCATCATGTGTTCCACATTGGGGCTACACGTGCGACCAATATGATTATGCTGCCAAATAATGGTCCAAGTCGACAGTGGCACAGGCATTTGCCTATTGTACCTCTTTCGCTTAGGGGGGAAGGTGCACGTGTCGATTACGGGACGCATTAAAATTTTCTTTTCTTACTTGTTTTTTGTTTTTAATTGCCTTCGATAATCCCATTATTTTACCTATTTAATCTTCAATTAATGAAATCCTTCATTAAATTGTTCCCTTTTTTCTAATGAAAAATTATTTGTAATTTTGAATAAGAATATTCAAAAAAGTTATGGGGTTGGTAGGACTAGATCCAAACTTATTATTATTATTATTATTTTTGACATATCCACATAAAATAAGGGGAGGAGAGATTCAAACTAATAATCTTCGCTTCATAAGACGTGATACATAGCTGAATGAGTTACAACTTAGAGACTATATCCAAACTTATCAGAGACACAACATTGCACATTCAAATTAACATGCTGGAAAAAGAAAAACCAAAATATATTAAGGTTCAATTCATAAATTTTCTCACAAAAAGACATGCATTCAAATTAACATGCTTTGGCATTGTACGAAGCATTTTATCTCATTTAATTGTTATATCAATAAAAAAAAATTGTTTAAAAAAAAATACTGATCATATTAAATATTTTAGCCCTGTCAGAACATATTTTAACTGTAAAGCTTCCAATGTCAAACCAGGTCAGACGCGAAACAGATCAAATACAAAATCAGATTCCACGCGGCCTAACATTAACGGTGCAAATATTTTTATTGGTGAGAAATGGCAAGGAATGGCAAGAAAAGGATACGTGAAAGGAAAGACAAGACAAAGTGTTATGGGATCCTCGAGTAGGTCAGGGGATTGTGGACAGCACGCTTGGGTGGAAATGAGGAAATGGAGGGATTTTGTTCGTTTTGTAAAAATAAAACACATGTTTCCAATGGGCACAACAAATTTGTCTAGTGAGGGAGGGTGGTTGAGGTTACATTACAAGATGGGTTATCTCCATCTGCACCATGCATCTCTTCCCCCTTCTATATATGAATTAACTTTTCTCTCTTTGTTCTTGTTGTTTTTTAATTTTTTTTTTTTTTCACACACATATATATATATATATATATATATATATATATATATTTTGTTAGGTGGTCTTCGGCCTTTCTCAACCCTAAAAGCTAGCTCAAGAGGTGAGATTTTTCCTCACACTTATAAACTGACAACCAGCCCCTTTCACAACTGATGTGGGATAACCCCAACACATACATATATATATATATATATATAGTCGGAATAGAATTGGTAGGTAATTTTTTGTTTGAAAATGATTGATGTGTGATATAAAGTAGATAAAAAATTTGAATATTTTATATGAAAAAAGTGAAAAAGCTTTGTTTTATAATGAATTTTTTATTTGAATGATAACAAAAAGTAAGAATATTGAAGGGTTGAAAAAAAAAAAATAGACTTTAACATGTCCATTACTAATCGAGCCCTCTGGGGCAGTGAATCTTGTAAGAAAAAGATAAATTAATGAAAGTTAAAAAAGAAAGATGAGAAATTGCACTGCCAAATTATGGTATAATTTATTCAGGTACTGGACTTAATTTATGGGGTGTAACAATTCAATGACGGACATAAAAACTGTTAAAAGACTATTAATGTTGCAAGGTCAATTATTCCTTTCTTATTAAACTCTTGGTTAATTAAGAGAGGTAGTGTTTTATTGGATGAACTCATATTTTGATAGGAAGTGGAGTTGTTGGATCAATAAAGAAAATTGGTCATCTCTCTACGCTATAGTGTATGGGTTTTCAAAAGGTTTTATTGCTATAAATTCTGGTATGTTTCTTTTATCAACTTATTTTCATTTTCAAAATCATAGTAGCTAAAGTCTTGGTATTTATTAAAATGTTATCATGTAAATTTATTTTAAATTTAGCATAAGAGCATGACTAATAACTTTCATGATTTTCCGTTGAGTGATTATTATTACACTACAAAAATACTTTTTTTTTTTGTTTTTTTTACGATTGATTTCTGACGTCTCAATGGTCAGCAACCTTTTTTGAATTATTCGGGTTTATACCCAGATTTACGTGTTAACCTGATAGATCCAATACATACGAAATTCAATTCAATCCAATATCTACATTTACATCCAATACATCCAATTCAATACATCTAATCAAATACATTCAATTCAATCCAATATCTACTCAATTCAATCCAATATCTATTTTTACATCCAACACATCAAATATCCAATACATCCAATCCAATACATTCAATTCAATTCAATCCAATATCTACTTAATTCAATCCAATATCTACATTTACATCCAATATCTACATTTACATCTAATACATCCAATCCAATACATATATACATTCGGCCAATACATATACATGCAATCCAATACATATACACATATGAAATTCCAATTCAATTTGCATATACATCCAATACATATGAAATTCCAACACAAGCCAACACATCGAAATTCCAACACATTTACTATATACAATTGCATACAAATATCTACATCGAAATATTTTCGACACAATACAAGTATAGACAATTGTATTTCTACTACAAATATCTACATCGAAAATAAGTTCCAACACAATACAAAACAAATATACAACACAAATAAGTTCCAACTAGTCTCAACAAATATATAGTTTGATCTAACTATATACATCAATAAATAGTAACAAAATATATATACAACTTAACAAACTGTGATGGAAAACCACTTGCTGAATCGAAGTCAACATAGTCATCACCCAACGCCTTATCTGCATTACCTGCAAATAAGTTGTGAACCAATGATAATCAATAAAAAAAATCTAAAACACAAATATACAGTGATGCAAATATACGTTAGTTTTAAAATGAACCACAAGAACAATGCGTTGCTACCTAAGACTTTTGTGGAAACATAATTCTAACCGTTAAAGTGATCGATACGGGCTATAGTCGTGTTAACAGAAGTATAACAAAAACAACACAAATATAGCATTACCTCTATTGAGCGCGGATCCAGAGGTAGACGCGAGCATGACCTGAAGCTGGCGAAAGCGGGCCTCAATCATCGCATCTTTTTTTGCCATCTAAGCTTTTTGTTCATCAATTTGTTTGGCCATCTCATCCATCGCTGCTCTTTGTTGTGCCCTCTCCTCTTCAAGTTCTCTAATCCTATCAGTCATCTGTGAGAACGAGGAGTTCCCAGGGTTCTTTGACCATGCCTGAGACGGTGTATAGTACGAGTGTATGCTACCACGCATAGGTAGAACATTCGGACCCACTTGTCGAACCCTGCCAGCATACTCAGGCTTATTTCTATGCGCCTGAGTATACGTATCATTTGGTGCCCACCGTACCATCCATTTAGTCACGCTCGATGTCAATGCAGGATCAGTGAGTATCAATTCCTTCATCCTCTCCTGTATGTTAAATAAAAAGTTAGTGTCTCATATAAATAAGGTTAATCATAAATAATTTATCACAAGATATATCGATGAGTACTTACACATCTCTCACTGACCACATCATTTGGATAGTCACCATCCTTCTTGTGTGTCGAGATGTAAGATTACACTTGAGTAGGAGGAGTGCCCAAAGATAAGGTCTACTATATATATATATATATATGTGTGTGTGTGTGTGTGTGTGTGTGTGGTAAATGAGACACATACCTCTACATGTGTCACCCTAGCAAAGCTCCTCAACCCGGTGGAGTGAGGTGTGTTGTTTAATGCTTGCAATCCCTTCATATACGCAACATACTCCTACACAAATATCATTTTTAATATGTCAGCCCTAGCACAATTAGAATTAATGAAACTACACAATTAAAAAAAAAAAAAAAAAAAAAAACATACTATTAGATACGTGTGTATATATATATATTGGTAAATGAGACACATACCTCTACATGTGTCACCTTAGCAAAGCTCCTCAACCTGGTGGAGTGAGGTGTGTTGCTTAATGCTCAGAATCCTTTCATATACGCAGCATACTCCTACACAAATATCATTCTTAATATGTCAACCCTAACACAATTAGAATTAATGAAACTACACAATTACAATTAATGAAACTACACTCGTGGCTTACCTGATTCATCGAGTCATGCCATTTATCCAACAACACATCCAAGTCGTAGGGGTCGTATTTCTGAATGAAATTTTGACCCATTCTTGCCTTCACGGTGTCAGGAGTATCGCCCGGCTAAATTTTAATCGTATCTTTCACTGAGTGTCTCCAACTCTTCAGCTTCACGCAAATATCTCGGAACACGTCCTTTTTTATCGCATCGAGATCGTATTCAGGAGGGATGTAGAAGTCTACCTGCACAAGTTACAAAAATTAGGGCGTATAATTCATGCATTAAGGGCGTTTGACATAATGAAATACACGTGCTAAAATATAATATATAGTTTAACCATACCATCAAGGTGTCCCATATATCCTCCTTCGTACGGGGCGGTACCTTTATCCAGTTGTCCTGTAATTCAACGTAATTCCCGCTCCTTATAATATTGTTGGTCGTCCTTCGGAATTTCAAACCGCTAAATCCTACGGGCTGTCACGCTCTATTGTACTCTCACACGACCCTTTGCCTGCTGGGGACATCCCATGTCTTGTTCAATACTTTAATGGTCATCACTTGAATATGGGTGCACCTATCTCGACCGATGCTTAACACATTAATAATTACCGATGTTAATTATTTGAAATTCAATACTAACTACATAACTTATATTCAACATTGGAATTTGAAGCATATATACTTAATGTCCGGACCTGGTCATTGCACAACACTTGTGTAGCAGGGTCATCAGGCTGCGAGTCATGCGTGGCACCTATCCCATCATCCACATCCTCCGGTGCCTGTGTCTCCCTGTCCTCTGGTTGCTGTGGCCCATTGTAGTTCAAACCTGTGTTCATGTCGGCGGGGAATACCCGTTGTACATGGCCGTGTGAACATATCCCTAACTCGACCATCGTAGGCAGCGGACTAGGCGTATGATATTCTCCATCCGTGTTGTATAGAGACGGCTGAGACTGATACCCAAGTTGGGCCTGCCCTTCCACATGCTCTGGAAGTACTAGTCTATACCCCTGGTCAGACGATGTCGACCCATGTACCGTAGACATCGGCTCTGCAAGAGGGGACCTTTGTCGTCTAGTCTTCCCCCTAGTACTCATATCAACCTATAAAACACATCACGCACCCAATTAATTATGTATACAATAGATAAAATATGCACCATAATTACCAATCAATGTAGAAAGAAAAAACAGAAAACAAGTCAATTAATGTGAACTACATATATAATCTTATTTTTTTGAACCACATATGATTATATTGGATCTAAGTCTGGTCGGACGTATTCAATGTCATCCTACGGATCCACTTCAATATTGCTAGTCAATAGGAGTGGCTCACACTTGTGGTAGTTGGCACATTCATCATCAAGACCTTCACTCTGACCAACGTCGTATACATTTCTAGGTTTAGTCCTTATAACACAAGCCCAATTAGGGTCCCTTTCATCTTCGACGTAAAAGACTTGGTCAACTTGTGATGTTAGCACATACGGCTCATCAGTAATTCGCTATCCCCGGTGGACAAGGTTTTTGAAGCTGACAAGCATCATGCCATACTCATCTACCTTGTACCCCCTGTCCCTCGTGTTGTTCGCCCAATCACACTTGAATAGAACGTACTTGGTCCAATCAAAGTACTCCACCTCAATTACTTCTGTTAACTTCTCATAGTACGTTTCACCATCAACAGTCGGCACGCACACACCGCTGTTCTGCGTCCTCTTTCCGGCATCGAATGCAAGAGTGTGAAACAGCTTTTTGTTAACCACATATCTGTTATATTTGATAGTTGTCTCCTTCGGCCCTCTACAATGCATTACCAATTTGTCACCTATTTCCTTCCTACGTCAATCGTCCAATCGATCGACCTGCGAGTATATTATGTACAATTGACTATAAAGAAGTTAGTTTTGTTAGTTGTTATGAACCAGAAGTAAATATAATTGGACTGTAATAGTTAAACATCACGGTAGTCTTACGTAGTTACGGTACCAATCGCAGAACAGCTCATGATGTTGGGTTTCCAACTGATCCTCTGTCGTTCGCCCCCTATCGCATGATCGCCTAAGTGTATCCATGTGCATCCTACAATTCAAAATTAGTCCTATTATAATCCACAACTAAGGGTGTAAGGTGATATTGAACTTGCATAGACTACTAACACGACTTACATCCACGGTTGAAGGAACTCGTTTGAGTTAAACTTAATGTATCAGTGAATCTGTGTCAATGTGATACAATCGAGGATGACTCGTGTTCCCGCTCCCTTTGAACCATCTGGGTTTCTTTAAGCCCTACTGTGAAATGTTGGTGTGTTATCTAAATACCTCGAACAGAATGCCACCAACTCAGTTGCTAAGTAGCCCTCCGCAATGCAGCCCTCAAGAGCCACTTTATTGCGCACATTAGATTTCAACGCCCCAAGGCTCCTACATATGAACATAATTCATTCATTACAGTTAGTGACGATTTTATAATGGAGGGAAAATAAATTGATGAATAAGCATAAAGTTCTTTTACCTCTTTGTCGGATATATCCACCTATACTGTACCGGTCCACCGAGTTGGCATTCATGGACAAGATGTACGACCAAGTGAACCATGATGGTAAAAAAACTAGGGGGAAGACCTGTTCCCTCTTGCACAAAGTGATACAAACGTCACCCTCTTGTCAATCCATATCCTCTTGTATCAATGACATTGAACATAGGCCCCTTAAGAATGAAAACATCCCAACAAGTGGTCTAACCACATTACATGGCAGTGATCCACGCAATGCAATTGAGAGAAGTTATTGCATAATCACGTGATTGTGATGACTCTTCAAACCCGATATTGTACGATTCTGAAGTCGTACACATCAGAAAGTTCGAGGCATATCCGTCTGGCACCCTTACATTTCGGAGCACTTTCAAAAAATGTGTTTTCTCATCCTTAGACATCGTGTGGCAAGCTGGGGGCATATAGGTTTGACTATCCTCGCTCGTGTACAACTGAAGTGTATGTCTCAAACCCATTTCTTGCAAGTTTGTGCGGGCTTGGAGGTTGTCCTTCGTTTTCCTTAGAATGTCCAGTATTATGCCAAGTATGTTGTCCATCACATTTTGCTCAATGTGCATGACATCAAGGTTGTGCCACAATAAATTATTTTTCTAGATTACGGCAACCTAAAGAAAACACTTTTCTTCTTCCACAATACATTAACAGTCTCTCCTCCTCGTTCTGTAGGCCCACTCTTCTTCCGCTTCTTGTCTTTTTTCTTAGTATTTGTCTTTGCCTTACCAACATTCTCATCCCCAAATACCATCTCTTCTAATTGTCTCAGGATTTCATCTACACTTGGCACATCGGAAGCACATTCTAGTTCTTGCTTGCCATCATATGTTCTTTTGTTCCTCCTCCACGGATGATCTATGGGCAAGTATCTCCTGTGCCCCATATAACAAGATTTCTTATTGTGTTTTAACCTTCTAAACCTTGTTGAGTGCATACAGCAAGGACATGCCTTCTCACCCCTGTTAGGCCACCCGAACAAATCTGCGTATGCTAGGAAGTCATTAATTGTCCACATCAACTACGCTCGCAGCACAAAGTTATTTTTCTTGGACACGTCAAATATGCGTACCCCTACATTCCATAGTTCCTGTAACTCCTTAATTAAGGGTTGAAGGTATACATCTATATCCATTCCAGGTGACTTTGTGCCCGGGATAATCAGGGATAGTATAAAAGACATTTGATTCATACACGACCATGGAGGCAAGTTGTACGGTACAAGCATTACAGGCCAAGTGCTGTGGGATGTGCTCATGTTCCAAAATGGATTAAATTTATCCGAGGTGAGTCGAAGCCTTACGTTCCTGCTGTCCACTGCAAATTCTGGATGTAAATTGTCGAATGCCCTCCATGCTTCACCGTTGGCCGGATGCCTCAATACACCGTCCTTAGTTGGGCCTTCTGCATGCCACCTCATATAGGGGGCAATATGCTCTGACATAAACAACCTCTGTAGTCGTGGTATGAGTGGAAACTACCGCAACACCTTGATCGAGCGTTTCTTACTCGATGATATGGGTTGATCATCCTCATCTAAATGAATTTCATCCATCCACTTAGATACTCCACAAACGATACATATATCTAGATCCTTCTTGCTCTTCTGGAATAACATATAGTCATTACAACATGCCGGGATCTTCTCATACTCGAGTCCCATGTTCCTTGGAAACTTTTTCGCCTCAAATGTATTAACAGGCAAAGCTTCATCACTCGCAGGCTGCAACTGATTGATGAACTCAAGGAAAGACGAGAATATCATGTTACTATGTCCACCAACGCACTTCAAGTTGTAAAGATGTACAGTAGCACTAAGCTTGCTATGTTTCATCCCATCATGAAGTGGCTTCTCTACCTTTTTAAGCAACTTGTAGTACTTTAGTACGTCACCTTCAGCGGCTTCTTCATTCACAGTTTCTTCATTGCCCTACACCATGACTTAAGGCTCACAATTGTCTTCCTGGACACCGTGCATGCCGAATAGATCACGCACCATTGCGTGCATGTTTCCACCTTATTCTATGCTTATACCTGCATCTGTGATTGTGGTAGTCGAATTAGAGACTACAATAGAAGACCATATAGGCTTTTCACCGTGATAATACCAATTTCTGTATGTAGTCATTATTCCTTTATCCCTTGTCAAGTGGTCAAATATGAAGCCCGGCGGGTGGCACTGCTTATTACGACAAGCCTTATAGGGACAGTGAATTTTTCCATCAGGAATTGTACAGTTCATAGCTGCGAAGTCCACGAATAATCTACACCTGTCTCTCTATTCCCTCGTACTTCTAGGCTTTGTCCTCCAACTCTTGTCCATAGCTTTAGTTACTGGAACCCTAATTGAATAAAATAAATATAGGTTAGTTAGTTAGTTGTTATTTTTTTAGTGCATTTCTTTAATTACATCGTTTCAATTTTTTGTTTATTTTTAACAAATAAACACATACATTTAGTTTTAATTATAACATTTACATAATCTAAATTTGCAAAACCTAAACAAAATTAAGGTCCAAATTTAAATGCATTTGTTATATATAGGGACCATAGATAAAATAGATCTAGCTAGCTAGCTAGGTTATTTGTTGTTATTTTTTATTTTTTATTTTTTCATTTTTTATAACATTTGCATAATCTAAATTTGTATGACCAAAATGCATTTTTTATATATGGGGACCCTAGATAAAATAGCTCTAGCTAGTTAGGTTATTTGTTGTTGTTTTCTTTTCTTTTTTCTTTTTTCTCCGTTTATTATAACATTTATGTATTTGTTATATATGGGGAACCTAGATATAATAAATCCAGCTAGCTATGTTATTTGTTTTCTTTTTTTTTTTTCTTTTGTTTTTTTTTTAACATTTACATATTTATTCTAAATTTTCAAAACCTAAACAAAATTAAAGTCCGAAATGGATATGCATTTGTTATTTGTTGTTGTTGTTGTTGTTGTTTTTTTTTTTTTTTTGTTCTGATAACGTACATTTGCAAAACCTACACAAAACTTAGGTCTAAATCTAAACGCAAAAGCCTGCACAAAAAAAACCTAATTTCAAACAATTTACATACGTAATTTTGCATGCATGCATGTTCATATATGACAATCCCACCATACAAATTAATTAAACAAATTCATAAATACAAAATATGTATCTCAAACAAATAAATTAATTAGCTAACATGTAAAATTTCCTAATAACTACATCACTTAATATATAATTATATATATACACTGTAAATTATATATATATATATACCTGATCAGGAGAGGCTGGAGAATTGCTGGAGGGAGAGCTTGTGACGGCTAGAGGGAGGAGCGGCACTGTGACGACCGATGAGAAAGAGAACCAGTGACAGAGAGAGCGGGTGAGAGAGAGAACCGATATTGAGCGAGCTAGTGAGAGAGAGAACGTGGGTGAGAGAATGCGTGTGAGTCGATCGACGGAGATGGAGAAACGAGTTGCCGGCCGGCGGTGAAAAAAATGGATCGGAGGGAGGGCTGTGGCGTGCAGGTGAGAAAGAAAAAAAAAAGAAAAAGAAAAAGGGGGGTAGCTGGCATTCACGCCTTCCTGATGAAGTTTCTTGATGTGTCTACACAGGACACGTCAAGAAATTCTTGATGTGTCTACACAGGACATGTCAAGAAATTCTTGACGTGTCACATGTGGCACGTCAATAATTATTGACGCGTCATAAGTAGACACCTCAATTATGACACGCCAATAAGAGAGAGATAAATTTTTAAATTTTTATATCATTTTTTTTTTCTCTTATATAACACATTATAAATACAATATACTTAAGACTAATTAGAGAACAAATAAATTAATATTCTAGATTGTTAATAATAAAATCCATTTTTTCGTGATGGCTCAATAATCTACTCACCGAGAATCAGATCGAGCTTCCAAGCATTTCCACCGTAGGATCAATGAACAATTGAGCTAAGTCATGGACTCGCCGAACTAGAGTGGTGCACAACCGGAGGTCAAGTTGGATGGCGGCTACGACACCCTCGCACTTCTTCAAGATCATCCTTGGATCCCCTCTACCAATATTATTCACAACAAGAAACTAATAGTCCCTTCCTTATAATTGCTTGCTTGTTGTTTCGTTGTCTTTTCATTTCTTTAATATTCTGGCATGCAATGTATTAATGGTAATATGATATTAATACACTGCATGCAAGAATATTAAAGAAATAAAATGTTTGTTTTGGCACTTGGAAATAACAAGAAACACATATTTTGTGTTGGCCGGGTTCATGTGGGGTTTGCGGGTCCTATAAAATAAATGTATTCAATAATTTATTTTTTTAAAATTAATATGGCTATTATATTAATATTACTAGAATGATTTATAGATAAAATGCAGCATATATTTTTTCAGGAAATCATGATAATATTTTGAATCATGAAAATTATATGTATATATTGTATACCAATTAATTTTTACTACCTAATTTTTTTTTTCAAACATAATATTTTTTTTACTACATATTGTATAATTAATATGATTGAAATTAATTAAAATTAATTATAATTTTTGACGTGTTAAAAATAACACGTCAAAAATTCTTAATGCGGCCACGTCAATAATTATTGAAGTGCCTTTTTCGTACGTTAATAATTTTTGACGTGTCATAATGGCAAGTCAATAATTATTGACGTGGCCCTTTGACACGTCAATAATTATTGACGTGTCGAAATCCGCGACGTCAATAAAATGCTTATTGACGTGTAGCTTTAGCCACGTCAAAAATTATTGATGTGGCAAACATGAGTTGCTATTTGCCACGTAAAAAAAATCCCTGATTTTTGTAGTGTTATTATTACATGTTTGAAACCAATGAATTCATATTACTCGAATTGCACAGGCTATTAATTATTTCCTTTTTTCATAACGTAATATATACGTTTTCTTATATTACACAGATTTTGTCTACATATTTTATGCTACATCCAGAATGTGCAAAGTCTATTACATATTTTAATGGCATTTGTATTCAATGTACGTTTTTGTTTCACCAACTTTTAGTGTAAGTAGTGTGCTCTAAATATCAAGATTATTGTTCTAGCAGTAAATATTTGTCTTTAAAATATGGATTTTTTATTTTTTTATTTTATGTTTTATTATTTTATTATTTTTTGTTTATATATATGAATATTTATTTCAAATTTTCAATCAATGCTAACGGCATATATATTATGACTGTTTGCTTTGCTTTGTTATTGTTTCAAATTGAGATATTCTATATTATGTAATAGTTTGGTGGCCCAAAAGTGACCCAATTAGACAGATTCATAGATTTCAAATCGTATGTTTGAAACTTAATACCCTTATTTTAGGCATTAAGAAAATACCATTGCAAATTTTTTTACAATTTTTCTAATCACAAGAATATTTTAGATTGGCCTAAAGGTGCACCACCTTTCAAGTGATTAATAAACTGAAATTTGATAATTAATGTGTATCTCAATTGAATATTGGAACTGGATACCTAAAGGCAACGGACCTATCGAATTACAGATGCATTATTATTTATTTTTAATAGGTGAAAGGGGAATCATCACAATAATTATATTTGTAGTATATTGTAATTTTCAACCAAAGCTGAATTGTCATAGTGCTACTTAATATTTATTAAGATATTATTTTATGCTTGATAACTCAGAGCATTAATAGTATGAGCATTTATTTGATTGTAGTGTCAGTTCCTATTTTGCTACATTCCCATTCTTCGTCTATTTTGATTGTTAATGGATCAAATTTCTCAAACTAGTAAACAAGTTTAGTTTCACCTTGATGTTCTAGATCTTGATTCGGCACTTTGAACTAAGAAACTGCCTGCTATTACTATGACATTCTACATCGCCTAGGTATGGAGCTGGAGATGTGCTTATATGTATATATACACCCTTTATGACAACAACGCACTAGAAAGTTGTGATGGTCATGATCCCATCAGAGCTCTGCATTTAAGCGAGCTTATGCGAGAGTAGTACCAGGATGAGTGACTTCATGGAAAGTCTGGTTTGAGGGAGCCAACAACGGACAATATTATGTGTTAGTGGGGGGGGGGGGGGGGGGGGGGGGTGTTACAATTACTTATTCAAGCAATGTGGAAGGAGAGGCTTTATACTAGTATTAGGAAAGATCAAAGAGATTGAGCATTATGTTTATGCGAATGAGCATAGTGAATAATATTAAATCAGCACTTCCTAAATGTGACAATGGTAAAGAATTCCTTACAACTATTGAAGAACTTTTCATTCACCTGACAAGTTTCTTGTGGGGACATTAATGGTTAAACTTACCACCACAAAATTTGATGGTATACGTGGAATGCATGAGCATATCCTTATGATGACAAATCTAGATG
The DNA here is from genome assembly GCA_036287905.1 of Corylus americana. Classification (NCBI taxonomy): domain Eukaryota; kingdom Viridiplantae; phylum Streptophyta; class Magnoliopsida; order Fagales; family Betulaceae; genus Corylus; species Corylus americana. The sequence continues at coordinate 14,262,568 of CP125823.1, forward strand.
CTAAGAAAGCTCTTGGGATGAACATTGATGAGTTCTTTATCCTACAACTTATCATGAATAATTCCTTACCTCCTCAGTATGGGCTATTTCAAACTCATTATAACACTAGTAACGATAAGTGGCATGTAAACGAATTGGTTTGTATTCTTATTTAAGAAGAAGCAAGGCTTAAGCAACAAGGATATTATTCAATTCATCTTGCAAGTCAAGAAGCCAAAAAGAAGTAGAATAAGCCTAGATAGGGGAAAAAGGCAGTCATCAAAAGTTGATAGACCTCCTCAAGCAATTGAGGTTCATGAGAAGGGACAAAACATTGTCAATTAAGTGCCATATCTGCATAAATTTTGTACATGTTATGAAAGATTGCCACAAACATATGATGTAACGATCCCAATTCAAAGCTAGAGTAAAATTGTATGTTTGGCTAGGTAGATGGGTTCAAAGATGTGCAAGCCCATTAGTGTGAGAGGATTATCTTAGTTAAGTAGATGAAAATGCTCTTAAATTATAGAATAAATATTTTAATTCTAAAGTTTTATCTTGAATGAGATGATTAGTTTAATGGTTGAATAATGCTACACTTGCCTCCTTTGGAATGCTTTTTAAGGTTTATTAACGGAGACAACACCTTTTTTAAATGTTTACTAAAATTACACGTTTATTTATGCTTATTAATAATGGGCTCATGTCATACCCTATCATGGGGTTTACTTACTAAGTCGTTAGACTTATGCAGTTATTACTTTTATAGGAAGCCTATTTCTAGAACCCAAGAATGGTACGGCTACCACTATAGACTTTGCTTAAGAAAGGTCTTCATGTTGTTATCAGGTTTGCTTTAAATTATTGGTAGTTGCTTCGTGTCCTTGTATTGGGGATTATACTTGTACCTGTAATGATTAATAGACTTCTTAGATTTATTTTACCATCCTATGCAATAAGTCCGATAATACATAGAGGAGTGGTTTCCCATTTAGCCACCAGTTGATTAAATCGGGGTAATTGCCAATAACCCTGTCAGATTGGTCAAGGACAGTTTTGGGGGCGTTATAGTTTGGTATCAAAGCATACAGTCTTGCCGATCGTAGCAAAAAATATGAGAATAGGCTGCAATACACTAGGTATCAATCTTAAAAGACCGGAGCATAGGATAGACCTAGGTTCGCTAAACTGTTGTTTGACTGAGGTGCGGGCTAGAGTAACAACCTTCTTGATTGCTTGGCATAGGGTTGAACAGGATCGCCTGCTCTGTGTTACAGGCACTTGATCCTACTTGTTAAGTTTTAGTTTGGCCTTATTTAATGATATTTCTTTTATTTCTTTTTGTTTAAAACTCTGGGGAATAGTATTTAGGTTTTCTGGGGTTGTTTGAAGAAGCTTACTGTTTTCGTATCAGAAATGTCGTCAGAATGAGACATGTAATGAGGAGTTTCTATTTCCTCGTCAGGAGTGCCATTAGGATGAGACATGTAATGGGGAGTTACTATTTTCTAGTCAGGACGGAACATGTAACGGGGAGTTACTATTTCCTTGTTAAGAGTTGCGTCAGGACGGGGATGTAAAGGGAGCAAAGCTGAAGCCACTATTTTCTTGTCAGGAACCCCGTCAGGAGGGGACATGTAACAAGACCAAAGTTTGGCTCCCTGTTTTCTCGTTAGGACGTGTAATTCTTATATCTAAAAATTTTGTTCTTCCTGTCATTACGAGAAAGGTAACCCGTTAGGACGTGAAGATTAAAATGCTTCTTTTATAAGAGGTTCTCCAGTCACTATTCATTTCAGACTTTTGGAAAATATTTTCTCTGTGCACTGGTCACTGAAGTCTCAATAGTTCTCTATGAGTAATGTGTCTTGTGAGTTGATTTGTTCACGAGAGGACATGACAAAGCTTCTTTCTGTCCTTTGCTCTAGCTTGGCATGTTGCCTATTCATTTCTCCTACACAAAGATTGTTGCCATGGGTACTTGAAGAAAGAAGTCTACCGAAGGGTCAGTGAGGAGATGCACTCCATGAAGATGGTCAGGATGGAGACAATCTGGGAAGCTTGTTGTTCTTACTAAGTCTAGAGGTCCTCAAGGTTGTGAGTATCATCTAGTTTGTAACTCTAAATCTTCATATAGTGATTTCCCAGGTTTGCTTGCCCCAAAGTGGTTTTTACCTTTGATGTGTTCAAAGGGTTTTCCACTTTGTAAACAAACTTTGTGTGGTGTTTGTGATGTTGCATTAATTCCACTGTGCATGTTCTATGTTTGTTGAATGGCTTAGTTCCATATTTTGATTATTTGGCAATTAGAGGTAGAACTCGATCCTAGTAATCTTTTGATTGGTATCAGAGCGAGTTCGCTCTTTTTTTGACTCACGTCTTGAGTGTGTTCGTTGATCTCTTTGGTATGGAACCAAATATTTCATCTTCTAATGCCCCTCTCATTTTCAATGGGAGTGACTATGCTCATTGGAAGGTTCGTATGAGAGCCTACTTGAAAGGGCTTAATGGCTATATATGGATTGCTGTTGAAAAAGGTTTTGATAAACCAAACGGTGATTTTCATAAGTGGAGTAAAGAAGATACGGTGAAGATCAACTAGAACAACTGAGGATTAAGTTGCATCTTAAACTGCATGTCTCCAGATGAATTTCAAAGGATTACTCTGTGTGAGACCTCCAAGGAAGCTTGGGATACTCTCGAGAAGACCCATGAAGGGTCAAAAGGGCTGAGGAAGGCTAAACTTCAAATGTTGACATCTCGGTTTGAGGTTGTGAATATGAAGGAAGATGAAACATTCAGAGAATTTTACACTAAATTGAGTGAGATGGTAAACTCCATGCGAGGGCTTGTGATGCGAACCTCAATCGACGCGCTTTGAAACCCAACAAACAATATTGGAAATTAACCCAAGAAAGCTAAAATCAGATGTTTAGATAGAAAACCCCGACCCAACGTTTATAAATGAAACGTGAACCAAAGGTATAAAAAGTAAGAACCTTCGACCCAACGTTTATAAACGAAACGCGAACCGAAGGTATAAGGTTTGAACGCCACAAGGAAGAATCCTTGATAAGTTCACAAGTTCTCTGAAGAACTAATAGAAGAAGCAAACCTCACTTTTTGTATTTTCATTCATGATGTCCATTACAATGAGTGCATGCTATTTATAAAGCATGGCTGAAAATGTGACTACCTAGTTGCTATGGAAAGGAAATTAAATTGGTTCCAACATTGGAAAGTAAATAAAGTAAAAAAGGACTAACTAATAAAAGCCTAAAATTATGGTTGATTTGGTCTGAAATTTGCAGCTCCTCCATGCCAAAAATAGACTGAGATTGGCAATTAAGTCACGCCTAAGGAAGGTCTTGAAATAGGTAAGTCAATCAACCAACTAATTGGCATGTAATTTGGCAAGTCAATCATCCAATTAATTGGTACGTAATTGGATAGTCAATCAGCCATAATCAACCATTAATCCATGCCATTGCTAAGGATATTTTGTGCAATCTGCTCCATGAATAGCTTGGATCAAATTTATTACGCCTTCATCTCTCTTTGGGCCAAGCTTGGAATGCCCCATTTTAGAATCAGCCCAAATCTCTTGAATCAGCCCATTAAGTGCTTCTTTGATCTTCTTGGATCTTGCTCTAGTAATAGGCCCAACTGGAACATGCAATGGATCCTTTAATGGTGCTTGTTGAATCTCATCAGCTTGGTGAGAGAGTAACGAAAGCCAAAGTGGCTGAAAAAATTCTTCAGTCACTTCCTTCTCATTTTGATCATAAGATAACTAATGTTGAAGAAAGCAAAGATGTTGAGTTGCTGGATGTTGATTTGTTGGTAGGTTCTCTAATAACCTGTAAAAGTAGAAGTTTCTCTCCAAAAGCAAAGAGCATTACTTTGAAAACCTCCAAGAAGGAAAAGAAAGTGGTTCATGAAGAATCTAGTGACAATGAGTCCTCTGATTCTAATCCAATAGCTTTGCTAACCAGGAACTTTTAGGAATACCTGAAGAATGCTAAAAGAACTAAAAGAAGATCGTTGGAGCTACCATGTAAAGGAGAATCTTTGAGGGATTCAAGAGATAAATCCTTTAGGGACAAGAAATGACTGTGGAAACCTAGAGAATGCTAAGGAAAACGCCATGAATGCATCTTTGAGTGATGAATCAGAGTCAAATAATTCTAATGACCAAAAAGGAAAGAAGGTTGTTTACATGGCATTTCTAGCCACTATTAAAGGTTCTAGTGATCCTACATCAGCAAGTGTTGGTGGTGAGTCTTATGAAGTGGACTTGGATGAAGGGTCAGTGAAACGCAGCAGTCATCTTGTGTCCCATGACACCCTTGTCAGAAATTGCACAAATGCTAGGAAGAAGTGCAAGGAACTCCTAAAGCAACTGACTGCAGCTAAAGAGGAAAACATTTCTCTTCAAAATCTGTTGGACAAAGCATATAAGACCAAAAAGTATCTAAAGGTAGAAAATAATTCCTTGACTACCAAATTGTTTGATGCTAACAAAATTTGTTTAAGCTTTACAGGTTAAAAATCAGTTCTTGATGAACAAAATGGATGGAATCAAGGGGTCGAAAGATGCCCATAAAGAAAACTCCTTCAATGAATCCCCTTCATCTAAACTGAATACCATTCTAACCATGCAAAATTTGTTCGGTGATAAACATGGAATTGGATATGATCAAAATGCCTTTAATTCAAATAAGTGTGGTAGCTCCGAATAAATTGATAAGCTTTGTTCCTGCTTCATATGATTCACATGCTGTGTTTAGCAGACCTGGGAAAAATGACAAGAATAAGGGTAGAATTAATTACATGCCTCCGATGTTTTTGAGAATAAGAGAGTCTAGTGAACAAATCTCTCATGCTTCTATGTGGAAAATTCCTTTTGAAGGGAAAGTTCCTACTTGTCATTTTTGTGGTAAAATAGGTCATATCCGACCACACTACAACCATATCTCTCATATATCTCCATCTAGGAGGAACTCTAATGCTTATGAGATTGAGAGACAATGAACCCCTTAACCAAATCGTTTCCCTTATGAAGGAGCTTACCTTTAGGCTGAACAAACTTGAAGGTAATCAGGGTCCTATCTAGGTTGGGATGGGGTTACATGGCTAGTTCTCTATGCTTATTGTAATATTGTGTGTTCTAGCTCATGTATTGTGTGTTGGAGTGATTTTTTTCACGTGTTTTTCCTGTTGTTGCTTGTTGGTTCCACTTGTGAAATTCTGAAGATGTGATCTTTGAGTCAAGATAGCATCCCTCCTCCTTGTTTTTATCTTTTGTTATTTTTCTTTGGAGAGAGATGCTTCTATCTAATTGACTCTTTGTGAACATTGTTTGTCTGATTTCTTACATTTGAGATGATTCCTGAGAAAGTCTTTTAGTTGTCAATCTATCAAAGGCATTTCACCCAAAACACTTGTTTCAAAAACAAGAATTATCTTTTTATCAAGTGCCTCATGTTTGCTTAGTTTGAAACTATGTTTTGAGTTTTTTAATCAAATTGACCCCATATGTCTATTTTCCCAAAGGCTCATGGCATCACCTCCTAAAGGTGAAACAACCAAGGGATTGATTTATCTTCTAATAAATCTCTTCGACAATTGAGGAGGAATGGATGTGTGACTTTTTGCTCAAGAATTAGAAAATAGGGGTTTGGCTTTTGTATAAAGTGATAAACAATTTCCTATATGACATCTTGACAATTGAGGATTGAATTGTGTATCCCCTATTTTTGAATTGATCACTCACTTCACTAATTACGCCTTACTTGGATTATCTTCTCAAATTTCTTTTTGTGTGGATTGAATCTATGAATGGGTCTATTCCAATTTGTGTGACCAGAGGACTAATTAACTTTTGAATCTCTTGTTTATCTTTAGAGAAAGGTTTATTGAAGTTGGAGTGTTCTCAAAAGAAGTTTTTTTAGGGAACAAAGGAGATTTTTTTTTTTTTTTATGCCGTCTTAACAGAGCTTATCTCGTCTTAACAGGATTTGTTGTGTGCCTTTCATCTTAACGGGACTACTCCCTGTCATGATGTAAAATGATTCTCTTTTCGTTATAACATGAGAGGTACTGCATTAAGATGGGATTTCAACCATTTGGTTGATTTCTGTTTTCCCGTCTTAACAGAGAGTACCCTTGTGACGGAACTTGATCTACTTTTCTTCAGATGTCTCCTTATTCAGTTTACTTCACCTTTTCGAAATCTTTTCATTTCCTTTTTTAAAAGCTTGCTCTCCATTTCTCATTTCGACCTTAGTCTCTCCGTCTACTACAATTTTGAAAGGTATGCATCTCACTTCTACTTGTTTTCGTGAGACTGATTATGGGTTGATTTCTCTTGGTTGGTTTCAAAAATTTCCTGGCTTCTCATGCAGTTTGTTTTTTTTATTCATGTCTGATTGTGGATTGTTTTCGCATAATTGTTTGATTGGATTTGTTATAAGCTTGATTATTATACATTAATCTGAGGTTTTGAGTTCTCATGTTGTGGAAATAGACTATCAAATGTTTTGTTCTCTCCATCGTTTTTGTTCTTTACCCCTTCTCTTCGGTTGGTTTTTGTTGAACATGATACTTTTTGTTTAAGACTTGGAACATGAAATTTAGGACTTCTTTGGTAATATCTGTTTGAGATTAAACTGTCTAGATTTTCTAGACATGATTAGGTCCTTATGTTCTGAGAAGAAATGGTGTTTCAAATGTTCTTCTACATATCCAATATCTTCGAGTAATAGTATCCTCAAATTTTGTCATGTGATTTCAGTTGAGAGGAAAAAGTGATTCTTGAAGTATCATAGAGTTTTTTTTTTTTGTTTTCGCAGATATGTCATGCTCAAAAGGCAAGAAACTCTCTAGAGCTAAAAAGGATGCGACACTTAAATCTATCACGATTGTCCAATCTGTCAAAAAGGCTCGAGTGGCTATTGATCCTACTCCTCCTATGACTACATCAACAATTGAAGATGGTGAAGATGCTTTTGCTAGAAGGTTTGAGTCCAATACTGATCAAGTTAATTTTCTTTCGAAGAAGTTCTCGGGACACAAGTTTATTGTTGAGCGTCCTATTACCGTAGTGGATTTCTCTTATGAAGAATTTTGGTTCATTCCTTGTGTATTTGAGAGCAGAAAATGACTTCTTTTCACCGTGCCTCAACCTGCTATGTTTCTTAAAATGGTTCGAGAGTTTTACTCAATGTTCGTGAATATAGTGCTTCCTTTTCAACCCTCACCACTTTTGTCAAGGGAAAAGTTATTACTCTTGAACCAAAGTCCTTGGACAAAATTTTGAAGATTCCTCATGTTTCTAAGAGTCAGTTTCCATATGCACCTAAGGTTACTCCCTCCTGTGAGCAAGAGTCAGTTTCCATATGCACTTGAGGTTTCTTGGCCTTGCTCGTTGAAAGCATTTCAGGTCAATTCTATCAAACTTCTTGAGAGATTGCTTGCTCTCATAATCATGAGTAATCTAATGCCTCTCATTCAGCACTCAATGCTCTTTATTGACCATGCATAGTTCTTGTATGCCTTACTTGAAAATCACAAAGTTGACCTTGCCTTAGTGATTATTGATGGCATTGCTTCTATTCATGATGTAAAGGCATTGAATCTAGGTCTTGGCTATGTTGGGATTATTAGCAAAGTGTTATCTCATTTCTCTGTGCCTCGATATCAAAATGACGTTGTTGCAAGTCAGCCTCCTGGCTTTGGCTGGTTGACTATTTCAAAATCTGAGAAAAGGAGAAGTTCCATGTCTGCTCTCTCCTCCACTGCATCTTCTTCAAGTGACTCTAGAATTCTTTCTTCCAAGCAGTTGAGTCAGTAGGAAGAGTTATTTGAGCAACATAAGAACTTTGTGAGTATCCAAGTGGATGAGATTAAATGGAGTGTTGGTGAGACGCAACATTGTTGTTACAAATATCTACCTAATTTAATAGGCAAATAATTGTATGTTTTACCCGCAAGTGCACGAGGTCAACATAGTAGTATAGAGTGCAAGTACGGGGTCATTCCCACGAGGATCGCTAATTTTGCTTAAAATTAATTCCAAAAATAAAACAAAACAAAGATTGAATTTTTGATTTGATGATAATAAAAAGGTAGGGCTTTGATATCCACCACTAATTATATTTAGATAATATATCAATATGCCAATGTTTTGATCGTGTTATGTATATCTAATGTTTGTCAACCTAAGGGCAAGGGTGTATACTCCTTAAGTTATTGATTTCCCTAAGCAACGAGTTAGGCATGGGTGTATATTCTAACTCTTTTCTTTCTTAAAGGATTTAGCATGGATGTATATTAAGTTGTTCTTTAAGAAAGCATATACTCTGTGGAAATCGACAACCAGATGAGGCCTAGGGCATGGGTGTATTCTCCCGGTTCTGCATGTTGATTAACCCAAGAACCCGGTGTGGATTTCTTTTGTTACTTTTATTAAATCCTGGACTCGGTCATCCAAATTAGTTTAACTAACTAGTCCATACCACATGCATATGTTGATCAGGCACACAGATATGAGGAATTCATCAAAGCAGGCATTAATCAAGTTAAATATCACAACATGATCATCACAAGGGCGCCAATATTGAATATTAACTAAACATAACTAGCGTTTCAATCTAGCCTTACTAAATAAATTAGTTACACATAAGTTTGATGTTAAACATCTTCATAAAATAAAATAAAATAAAGGAAAATAATAAACCCGAAACTTGAACTTGAAGAGCTCTAATTCTTCTCCATGGAAACTGTGTCTTTTCCAGCCTCCTCCTATTCTCAAGGTTTAGAGTTCTATTTATAGGGCTTTAGAAGTCCTTGTTACACTAGTAAACCTAGGAAATTCATAGGGTTTTACTCCTATTACAAGTGGGAGTTGCAAAACCCTAATATGGAAATACTAGCAATCTGGCCGCACTCTTGATGTGTGACCTGCGCACGGGTGCGATCGATTGCAAACCGTGTGCTCTCGATCGCACATGGCCACTTCATGCTTTGTCTTCTCTGGTAGTGCGCTCGATCGCACTGTCAGGGGCTCTAACTTTTCCCATTTTCTCTCTTTGAGCCCAAATCTTTCAGATTTACTTCATTTTCTTCCAAAAGCCTACAAAAACAAGTAAAACACAAAAATGAACTAAAATGGCATGAATTAACTAAAACTAAAGGATTAAAATATGTAAGTTAAGGGCTAAAAATATGAATATTTTAGCACTTAACAAACATCAAGTATCCAAGGTTGAAGTTGCAGTGCAGTCCCTTCTAAGTTCTCAGATGAAGACTCCTGACAAGTGAATAATGTCTTTGAAGATATTCCTTTGGGTTGATTTTTCCCTTTGTCCATTGTGACAAAAAGGGGGAGAATGGTTTAAATGTTTTAAAACGATATTTCCTTTTAGTTTTTATTGTGTATAGCTGTTTTGTGACATTATGGTGTTTAATTTTGGTTTAAACTTGTGATATTCTGTTTGTCTCTACTTTTTCATTGAAGTATTGAATATGGTACAATAATGTCTCTTGTGTAAAATGTTTTAGAATTAGGACAATGTGTGGTTTTGATTGTTTTTGATTAGTGCAACAATGGTCTTTTGGTGAAGTGTCCCATGACTTGGCACTTTGGTCTAAAATCGTTGCACTTGGTGTCTTATATTGTTTTGGTTGTTTGTGTAAAATTTTAAACATTGTTTAGGGTTTTGTCATTGATTGGCCAAAAGGAGAGATTGTTAGGTTTTACTTTGGCCTTATTCAATGAAATTTCTTGTATTTCTTTTTGTTTAAAACTTTGCGGAATATCATTTAAGCTTTCTGGGGTTGTTTGAAGAAGCTTACTATTTTCCCGTCTGAAGTGTCGTCAGAACGAGACATGTAACGAGGAGTTTCTGTTTTCTCGTTAGGAGAGCCGTTAGGACGAGACATGTAACTGGGAGTGACTGTTTTCTTGTCAAGAGTTGCATCAGGACGGAATATGTAATGATTCGTTACTGTTTCCTTGTCAAGAGTTGCGTCAGGACGAGGAATCTCATCAGGACAGGACATGTAACGGGAACAAAGTTGGGCTCCCTGTTTTCTCGTCATATGGTGTGTTAAGACGGGACATGTGACGAAGATGAGACATTTGTTCTTCCTTGTTGTGCCGAATACCCACCTAAATTGATAGGTGAATATTCGGTACGTTTTAACTAGCAAGTGCACAAGATCAAAATGATACTATAGGGTGCATGTATGAGATCATTCCCACGAGGAATGTTCATTTTGTTTAAAACAGTTTTTCCAAATTAAAATATCAAATTTGTCATGAAATTGATATAATGAAAAGAGATAAAGATAAATTAAAGTGTTAGGGGTTTAACATCCACCACTAATCAGACTAATTAAGATGACAATATGCAATGCGCCAATCATACCTGTATATTTAATACTTGTCAACCTAAAGGCATGTGTGTATACTTCTTAAGCTATACATCTCCCTAACCAACGAATTAGGTATGGGTGTCTACTCTAATTCTTTTCTTTCTGAAATGATTTAGCATAGGTGTCTACTAGGTTGTGCTTTAAGAAAGCATAAATCTGTGAAAATCGACAAACACATGAAACCTAGGGCATGGGTGTCTACTACCGGTTTTCCATGTTGATTAATCGAAGAACCTGTGATGGAGTTCATTTGTCACTCTATTAAGCCCAGGGCCCAGGCATCCAAATTGACTTAAATAAAAAATCGATACCACATGCATATGTTGATCAGGCACATTCATATAAGGAATTCAATTATCCAGAAAATAATCAATTTAAATATACCAAAATATAATTGTAGCATAGGCGCCAATATTGAAATCCTAAAAAGACATTATTAGGCCTTCAATCTAGCCCCTAACTAAGAGTTAGTTACACATAATTAAAATAAAGGAAAAAGAAAGAACCGAAAATGACTCCTGGAAGTAGCTTCCAAATTCTGCTCTCTGAAAATGTCTCTTGTTTTATGAGACTTATAGGTCTATTTATAGGCTCTTAAGAAACCTAGAAACCCTAGAAAACCTAATAAAATAGGAGGACAAAACCCTAATTTAATTAGGGTTTGCAAAACCTAATGTTAAGTGGAAAACAAGTCTTTATGCATCTGGGTCGCCCGAATGCGCTCAATCGCACGGGCTGTGCTTGATTGCTGCCTTGCGCTCAATCCTATGTCTAATGCCGCGATTGCAGACGCACTCGAGCCTATTTCTTGTGTGATCGATCCCATGCTCCAGTTTTTCCCAAATTTGATCTTTTTTGCCTCAAAACTTCCAAAAACGCTTCATTTTCCTTCAAACATCTAAAAACAGACAAACCCAAAAAGGAAGTAAAACAACACAAAATAGCACAACTAAGAGATTAACACATATAAATTAAGTAACTAAAATATGTATATTTTAGTACTCATCACACCCCCAAACTTACATATTGCTTGTCCCTTAGTAATACAAGACTAAAAATAACAAGAAGCAAGAACAAAAACTACTCTATCTCCACTGTCCTAGGAAACATGATTGCGTTTAGCATATGCAACAAGCCTTTTAAATCTCTAGGCATCCTTAGTAGGACGAGTGAATTCTCGTGAGGGTTTAACAGAAAGGTTACCGACAAACATTATGCAAAAGTTCATGTTATCCAAAACTGAAGTATCACTCAAAATCAAGATTTTCATTCATTAGCGAGCTTAAAATGATAAACTCCATCTTCTCAATGAATTGAATTTTAAAGCTAATCACTTATAAACGACAAGCTAAGGCATCAAAAGTTCGAAACAGTGTAAAATAAACTAGCACCTAAATATGAAGTTTCCAATTATTTCCAATGTGCAATGTTTCAATATCTCAAAGTTCACTGAAATCCCATAAGAATGAATAACTATGGCATAACTTTCTTTTTCATCTTTTTGGTCAGGCTGTGCAATGTTTGGTTCCCTTAGGCTTTGTAATTGACCCATGTAACGAGTGTTAAGCCAATGACTCTCAAACCAGAAGGTTTTAGGGCATTATGTGTAAAGACACCTCTAAAGACTTACTAACTCGAGTCAAAAAGGCTACGAAACCAAACTAACCATGACAATAACCAAATCAAAATTCTCACCTTTTGACGTGAACACTCATTGCTTAATAAGAAAAGATGTCCAATTACTTAGTGAAAAGCTTGTCAATGATCATTTTTTTTTTTTTTTTATAAATATAATATGCCAAAGTATCCATCCAACAAGTCTCCTAGCTTCGCCCAAGAGATTGAAACATACATAATCAGATTCACATGTCATACCCCACATTTTATGTGCTAATGTGCTTGTGTCATATCAAATCAAACAGGTGAATTCCTCATATGCCCAGAATAAGTAATCAAACTTAAAAACTCTATCATCAGATCATGTGCTCAAAATTTTATGCTTACTAATGAAAATTAAATCACACTTCTTAGATCAACAAAAATTTTATGACAGACATGAACATGCACTTTATCTTCAAAAACAATAACAAAAATAGGGACAAAGTGTGTGTAAAGTGTCTCCCTAATGTGTATATAGCATGAAAAGATCTGACCTGGGAGATGGGGAAAATTGGCTGGAATGGTATGGCTCATAGCACACCCCAAACTTGAAAAGATCTGACCTGGGAGATGGGGAAAGCTGGCTGGAATGGTATGGCTCATAGCACACCCCCAAACTTGAACGCAAGCACCCTTGTCTCAGAAAACAAAACACTAAAATAACAATGGAAAACAAAAAGAACTAAAAAAAAAAAAAATAATAGAAAAATAAAATGAAAACAAACAAGAAATAAAATGGTATGCTATGGGGTGCCTCCCATGAGCAATAAGCTTAACGTCTTCAGCCAGGCTATTGTACTTCTTCCTGTGGGTCTATCACTGCGATGTAGAAGATGATGCGCCTGAAGTAGGTGGCAATTGTGCCAAAATGGACTGCTATAGTCCTTGATTCTGTAATCATTGGTTATTCAAGCACTTGTCCTCCCGAGCTTCCCTTCTTTGATTAGCCAGCTCAAACCGGAGGAATGACAACTCGTCACAAAGGAATTGATAGTGTGAAATGCCCATAGTGACAGTCTCCTCCTCCTCCTCTGCTGGAGGATCATCCATGTCCACAGGCTCCTCCTTAAGCCTCTCTACCTTGGCTGCTGGTGCTCGCGGTACCTGTGGCATATGAGAATAACTTTGATTCCACTAGATTCTGCCAAATTATGGGTGCTTGGTGACAGGTTCATCTGCTGGAGTGCCTTTAATTCCCTTTTTCTGAAGTATATGAGTGAGAAGAAATGGGAAAGGTAATCCCCATTTGTTGGTACTATTTGTACCTTGTACATGCACCTCGCCCCAAAAATTATACATCTGACTCCATATGAGCTCAGGAATGGAGCACCAATAGCCTTTATGAAAGGCGTAGAGTGCTTTGAGAAAGCGGTCTCATCTTTGAGTTTTGTGTCCCAAGGGACATGCATTTTGATGTAGGATATAGTCCACAAGCCGGAGTTGTGGAGGCATCTTGGACTTGCAGCCTGCATTATAGTGATCATCGGCGTACTATCCCTCACACATGTCTCCAATGATATCTGCAATAGTGAACATGGGGGGTTCTTCTTCAAATTGCTCTTCAGCTAGAAGGTACTCATTGTTGCACTTTAGAGCAACGACGATGTCTGTAGAAGTCACCTCAATGTTGACGCCTTTGAAGGATTTGGACATGAGGTGAGTGGCTTGAATAACCTCTTCAACCCACGGTGCTTGAACTCTTCGACCACCCATCTAGTAGCTTCAAAACTCTTGAAGTCATCTCGGATTGCAAATGTAGTCTCTAGAATGAGCTTCATTTGCTGAAAAGTGGCTGGGATATAATATCCACGGCCCTGGAACCTTGAGAGGAGGAAGCACGAGTCTTTGGCATTTCGCAAGTGGGTTCAGGACTTTTGTCGAGCACCTGGCGTGCAACTTCAAAAATAATGGTGAAAAACCAACCTGAGAATATAGCCCAACCCCTTGTAAAACAGTGAAACCAACCAGAACAAAACACAATCCGTATACTCGGATTGTGCGTGTCACAAAACAAAAAGAAATGGAGGAAAATGGGGTCGAATGTAAATATGGGGTAGGGTGCGGTGGTGCAAAGGTGGTTGGTGATGGAGCTGGGTAGTGCTCGGTGTGCGCAGTGAGTGGTGAGGTGAGAGCAGAGAGTGTGACGGCACAGGAGAAAGTGAAGCGGAGAAGGGGGATTTGTGACCTAAGAACATGTCACGTGAGCCTCTGGTCGAGTGCGCTCAATTGCACTCACACAAAGCGTGTGTGTGCTTGGGTGAGCTTGCGCATGTAGGGGCGCAAGGGTGAGAATGTTGTCGAGCGCACAGCTAGGTGCGCTCGATCACACTTGTGCAGAACAGAAACATAAATAAAAAGAGAAAAGAGAATAACAAACTTAATGCCCTGCAGCAGTGCGCTCGATCGCACCTTTGCAAAACGGGACTGCACGTATGAAAACCAGAAAATAGAAAATTAAATTAAAACAAAATTTAACTAATTAAAGGAAAAAAAAAATTAACAACAAAATAAAATTAAAACAAAACAAAATTAACTGAGGGAAAACAAATTCTAAATAAAATCAAACAATCCCTGACAATGGCGCCAAAAACTTGTTGTGCCGAATACCCATATAAATTAATAGGTGAATATTCGGTACGTTTTAACTCGCAAGTACACAAGTTCCAAACGATAGTATAAGGTGGAAGTACGAGATCATTCGCATGAGGACTGTTGATTTTGTTTAAAACAGTTTTTCCAAATTAAAATACCAAATCTGTCATGAAATTGATATAATGAAAAGAGAGAAAGATAAATGAGAGTGTTAGGGGTTCGACATCCACCACTAATCTAACTAATTTAGATAACAATATGCCAATGCGCCAATCATACCGGTATATTTAATGCTTATCAAACTAAGGGCATGGGTGTATACACCTTAAGCTATGGATCTCCCTAAGCAACAAATTAGGCATGGGTGTCTACTAAGTTTGTCTTTAAAAAAGCATAAATCTCTGAAAATCGACAAAGACATGAAGTCTAGGGCATGCGTGTCTACTCCCGGTTTTCCATGTTGATTAATCCAAGAACCTGTGATGGGGTTCTTTTGTCACTCTATTAAGCCTAGGACTTGGTCATCCAAATTGAGTTAAATAACAAATTCATATCACATGCATATGTTGATCAGGCACATTCATATGACGAATTCAATTAAGCAGAAAATAATCAATTTAAATATACCAAAATATGATTGTAGCAAAACCGCCAATATTGAAATCTTAAAAAGATATGATTAGGGCTTCAATCTAGCCCCTAACTAAAGAGTTAGTTACACATAATTAAAATAAAGGGAAAAGAAAGAACTGAACACGACACCTGGAAGTAAGCTCGAAATTCTCCTCTCTGGAATTGTCTCTTATTCTATGAGGCTTAGAGTTCTATTTATAGGCTCTTAAGAAACCTAAAAACCCTAGAAAACCTAATAAAATTGGAGGACAAAACCCTAGTTTAATTTGGGTTTGTAAAACCTAATTTTAAGTGGAAAATAAGTCTTTCTGCATCTAGGTCGCCCGAATGTGCTTGATCGCACAGGGTGCGCTCGATCGCAGTTGAGCTCGAGCCTGTTTCTGGTGCGATCGATCCCATGCACCAGTTTTTCCCACATTTGATCTTTTATGCTCAAAACATCCAAAAACGCATCCTTTTCCTTCAAACATCTAAAAATAGACAAAAGCACAAAAAAGAAGTAAAACAACACAAAATAGCACAAGTAAGAGATTAACACATATAAATTAAGGGGCTAAAATACATCATTCGCGTCATAACAGAACAGTTTCCTCGTCGGGACATGTAATTCTCAGATCTATAAATTTGTTCATCCCGTCATAATGAGAAAGGAATCCCGTTAGGACATGAAGAGTAAAATGCTTCTCCTATTAAAGGTTTTCCTATCACTGTTCATTTCAGACTTCAATTTTTGATAGTAATAACTTATCAGAGAGCTATTCAGCAATTTTTTTATCGTTGGCTTCTTGTTTTAAGAAGTTCAGATGTTTAGTTTTAGCAGGGATTATATTTAATCGATTAATATCAATATCAAATTTGGAGGCGAAACTAAATTTCACTTCTTGACTCATTTATTAGTTGAAATACCAGTTTCATTAACAGAGAAGGGATAAAGCATGGCAATAAGGGAAGACCAAGGATAACTTTATTAGAAATATTTTTAACAAGCATAGAAGGAATGTGAGCAAACATTATTATGACATACATGAATATTATTTAATTCATACTTAATATGCTCGCGGTTGCCACTAGTAGAATTTAATCTTTCAGTGGATTTTTCAAAATATTTACTAGGAACTAACCCTTCCTATATGCAATTTAGGTCAAAACCAGAATCAATCAAAGCAATAACATCAAGAGTATAATCTTGAGAAACAATTATGTTTACTTTGGAATACCATTTAGGAGGTATGATTTTATTAATAAGATTAACAAGCTTTCTAGTATTGGAAGAGATCACCCTATTGCTGGATTCTGCTTCATTAAATTGCTCAAGTGGTTTAATCGGTTCTTCATTGTCAGAATTATTATCATGAAAACAGTTTTGAACATCTAATAGCAAAAGTTGTTGTTTTAAATCTTTATTATCAGTTTTAATAGTATGTAAATCACCTCTTAAATCAACAATTTCTTTCTTGATATTACTAATCTCATGTTGCAAATCTGATATTACTTTGGATTTCTATTTATAAAATCTTTCCAAAGTTTCATCAAGATAGATTTTTGAGTTAACAGGTTTATCAACATTTTTTTATCATTGTTTCCTTGATTTTTCTAAGATATTCTTCTTTTAACTCAAGATTCTCAATTTTCGAAATCAGTATAATTAACAAATCTTTTTGTTCTTCTGCTTTGCTAAGAACATTACAGGTTTTGATATTTTTACAACAAGAATCATTACAACCAATTGTGAAAACATTATTGTCTGAAAATTCACTAGCAGATTGATAATCAGAATCATCAGAAGTTAAAATATCAATATCAGATGAGTCAGAAGAATGCTTGGACTGTAAAATCCTAATAAGATCTTCTTTTTCACTATAATCAATTTTTAATGTATTAATTTTGTTTTACAATTTACTGGGTGGTTCAGGACATTTATTGGTAAAATGCCCAGTTTTCCCACAATTAAAACATTTTCGTTTAGAAAAATTAGTAGTATATTTTTTTTCTCGGTTTTTTATGAATTTTTTTTTCAACAGGTTTATTAAATTTTCTTTTCTTATAAGTATTGTAATATGGAGTAGGTTTCTTACTGAGAGTTGTATCAAATTTCTTTCTCGTCCTCCAGGATGGAGCAATAGGAGGTAACCCAAATTGTTCACAGAAATTACCCATTTCATATTTAGCTTTTTTAGCATTTTGTTTTTGATCAATACACATTTTTATACCATGTTTTTTAACAGTAGAAAATAGGTCACCATAAGTTAAATTCTCATAATCAATTATACCAGTGTGAGAATTAACAAGTTCATCTTTTACTTTGTGAGCAAATAATGATGGTAATCCGTCAATAAATTTTTCTTTCCAATAAGGTTTTAAATTATCAGATCTGACCATAACACGAGAAAGATAGACATCTTGATACCATCTATAATTAGACATAGTAGGACATCGAAGATTATTTAAGTAATCAGAAATGGGAGTAGCAATATTGGAAGCAGTTCCAATAAAATATTTAATAATAGTATAAATTAAAGTATTAACACCATTAGGTATACCCCATGCCACGTTGTTGATCAAGGATAGCCAAGCCTTCATCATCTTTCTGGACAACTTGTTTAACTGTGTCTCGAGAATCTTTAGTAAGGTGTTTATCCCACCAATGCCGAAGGGTTTTAGAGAATCCAGTAGTAAGCAGATCAACAATTTCAGAGTGGCTTAAACTATGATTACTGACATAAGCATTTGCTACCTTGGACATGTAGTTCTTGTTCGAATAAACCATCAATGTTCCATTCATACAATTTATCAGTAGAAACAGAGAATTGGGATTGGAAAAACCTTTCTTCAAATTGTAAATCAGGAGGAGTAGGTTTTGAATACCAATTTTGGGTGAGATTAACAAGTTTGCTTGTTTTATCAAAAATTCTTTGAAGCTTTGGTGCAAAATTAATTTTCCCAAAATTTTCTTCAAGAATTTTAATATCAGAATCAGTAGAATATTTGGGGGATTCAGTATTTTCAGAACCATATTCATTAGAGGCTTCATTGCCTTTTTATATAGCACAAGCACTTTTAATTATGAAAGCATTGTATCAATTTTTTCAATAGTTTTTTGACTTCTAGTTTTTAAACCAAGTCCTTTCCTTTCTTCAGGTAAAGAAA
Organism: Corylus americana; assembly: GCA_036287905.1. Lineage (NCBI taxonomy): Eukaryota > Viridiplantae > Streptophyta > Magnoliopsida > Fagales > Betulaceae > Corylus > Corylus americana. The sequence continues at coordinate 14,281,021 of CP125823.1, forward strand.
TTATTCGGTTTTTGGTTTTGAAAATAGAAGTATCAATTTTTTCTTCTATACAGTCCAACTGTTCACCAATAGTATGGAGAGATTGATTAACAGATTGATTAACAAAATTATATTGTTCAATAATTTTTCCAGTTTCTGAATAAGTAGGATCATCTTTTGCAGTTTTAAAAGGAGAAGCTGTAACAGTGACACCTTTACAATCAATGAGAAGACTTTCCAAAGGTGGATGGCTTGCTTTGATAGCAGATTTATCATTTTTAACAAAAGATATTTTGGCAACATTTAAAGCATTAGTAGAGGTGTAGTAGTTTTGGAGGAAATCAAAGAATAGAATATGCTTTTGCGATTCAATCATTTTATTTGTCCATTGGATTTTAATACGGGATTTTCGACCTCAGAATAATTAGCATGATAAGCATGTTTTTTTTTTGTTGGTTTTCTTTTGAAGAAAAATCTTTTTGCAAGGCTGGCCAATCAATTTTTGAAAATAAATTTTTGACAGGAGCATGGATAACATTGCAATGATGAATAGGAGGAAGCAGGGCATTAAAATCAGAAGCAGAAGAAGAAACATCCTTTTCATCTTCTGTATGAGACGGAGGAGCAGTTTGTTTAGCAGTATAAAAAGCAGAGCAAACTTGTGAATCAGTTGAAATAGCTTTTAGTTTTAAATCAGAATTAGCAAGAAATTTATGAAGGTCTTTATCGCTCTGTTGGTATCCTTCTGTGGTGGCTGAACCGATAAAAGAATGCCTTCTTTCATTAATAGTCAATGTCCTTTCTATTCTATTAGAAAGACTTATATCAGCAAAACTAATTTTAATAGATCCCTCTAAATACTGTCGGATGTAGTCAAGATTAGTGGTATCATTTACTACTCTAGCAGGCTTCGATACGTTTTCCAAAAGCCATTTGTTGGGAAGGTCAATTTCATCCCATCGAATCATTTTAGGAATAGATATATTAGCATTTTGAGTAGAACTTTGTATTAATAGACTAGAATTACCAAAGTTCTTGATTACAGCTTGAGGGTTTAGATTAGTTTTTAACAGTTTGTAATAAATTTGGTAGATGATAGCAAGGGGTCTGCTACCCTCTTCCATGGCATAGCCGGAGGTTAAACATTTAGAGTCAAGGCTTTAGCAATATGAATATCATTCAAAGAAAGAGTTAAGTTAGGAAAAGTATCAAAATGAATTGGTCCATTAAACAGAGAAGATTGTATCATTCCAAGAATACTAGTCTGAAAATTAATAAATCTTGCATCACGAAGACATAGTAAAACAAAAGCATTAATATCTAGTCTATTTAATGGTTTAACTACAACCTGTACAAATCCAATATGTAGAAACTTGAAGCCTTCACCCAAAGAATCATTAATAAATTTTTTACCAAATAGTTGGTATTTTTCAATATTACTGGAAATAGCAATGGTTTGTTTAACAGTTTTAATAGAGTATTCAGCTTTAAAAGTAGATTTCAACCAAGAAGTAGTGTAAACTTCCTTCATAGAAAATTTAGGGATATTCTATTTATCAAAATTAAAAAGAATTATCATCTTCAACAGAGAAATGTTCCACATTAACAACTTCAAGTGGTAAGGTAGATCTAAAGCTAATAGAAGAATTAGATCCAAACATCGTGGTAATGTAGACTTTCAAATGCTAAAATTTTCACTTTCTTAACACATATTCTTCTTAAAGAAACCTAACTACACATACCCTGTGCCTGAAACTAACCTTTCACCATCCCCAAAAATGCCAAACCCAGGCTTAAAACAGGTCTAAAAGGTCAACCGAAGCTAGTCCGACGGGGTGGTAGGTTTATAACTGAAAGAGGAAAATAGAAAAGAAAGTTCAAACAATAGCAGATGGAAGAGAAGATAAACAATCAGCCAAGATCGTAACTCTTATGGCTCTGATACCATGGTATAAAGTTGAAGATCTAATAGCAAAAGTTTTTGTTTTAAATCTTTATTATCAGCTTTAATAGTATGTAAATCACCTTTTAAATCAACAATTTCTTTCTTAATATTAGTAATTTCATGTTGTAAATCTGAGATAGTAATTAGTTTGGACTTTTGTTTAGAAAATCTTTCCAAAGTTTCATCAAGAGAAATTTTTGAGCTAACAGGTTTACCAACATTTTTTATCATTGTTTTCTTGAGTTTTTTAAGATATTCTTCTTTTAACTCAAGATTTTCAATTTTCAAAATTAGTATAATTAAAAAATCTTCTTGTTCTTCTACTTTAGTAAGAACATTACAGGTTTTGATATTTTTGCAGCAAGAATCATTACAACCAATTTTGAAAACAATATTGTCAGAAAACTCACTAGCAGATTGTTTCTCTGCCTTATATTACATTCCTGGAAGGTGGATTACTGCCTGATTTCCTTACCCCTTTCATTTAAAATTTATTGATCCAGCATATTTTCAATTTTAGCATATTTTCAATTTTTGTTATTATTAATTTTGATTTATCTGCGCTTATTTATTAATGCATTTTAATTACTGCACTTCCATACAATCCCATCCATGGTATTAGAGCCATAAGAGTTGTGATCTTCGCTGACTGTTTATCTTCTCTGACTATTTGATATTGTTTGTACTTTCTTCCCTGTTTTCCTCTTCCAGTTATAAACCTACCACCCCATCGGACTTACCTCGGTCTCGGTTGACCTTTAAGACCCCTTTCTGCCTCGGTTTGGCATTTTAGGGCATGGTGAATGGTTTGTTTCAGACCCTGGGTATGTGTAGTTAGGTTTCTTGTAGAAGAAAATATGTTAAGAAAGTGTCAAATTTAGCATTTGAAGGACTAGATTACAACAATTTTTAGATCTAATTCGTCTATTAGCTCTAGCTCTACCCTAATTCGTCTGTTAGCTCCAATTTATGGATATTTGACGATGTTATTAATGTGGAACATTTCTTTGTTGAAGATGGTAATTCCTTTGATTTTGATAAATGAAATATCTCTAAACTTTCTACAAAGGAAGTTTATACTACTTCTTGGTTAAAATCTACTTTTAAAGCGACATACTCTATTAAAACTATTGAACAACCCAATGCTATTTACAGTAATAATGAAAAATACCAACTGTTTGGTAAAAGATTTATTAATGATTCTTTGGGTAAAGGCTTGAAGTTTTTATATATTGGATCTGTATAGGTTGTTGTTAAACCATTAACTAGACTAGGTATTAATGCTTCTGTTCTACTATGTCTTCGTGATGCAAGATTTATTAATTTTTAGATTAGTATTCTTAGAATGATACAATCTTCTCTGTTTAATGGTCCAATTCATTTTGATACTTTTCCTAACTGAACTCTTGCTTTGAATGATATTCATATTGCTAAAGCCTTGACTCTAAATGTTTTAACATCAGGCTATGACATGGAAGAGGGTAGCAGACCCATTGCTATCATCTTCCAAATTTATTACAAATTGTTAAAAACTAATCTAAATCCTCAAGCTGTAATCAAGAATTCTAGTAACTCTAATTTGTTAATACAAAGTTCTACTCAAGATGCTAATATAGGTACTTCTAAAATGATTCGATGCGATGAAATTGACGTTCCCAACGAATGGCTTTTGGAAAAAGTATCGAAGCCTGCTAGAGTAGTAAATGATACCACTAATCTTGACTACATCCGATAGTATTTAGATGGATCTATTAAAATTAGTTTTGCTGATATAAGTCTTTCTAATAGAATAGAAAGGACATTGACTATTAATGAAAGAAGGCATTCTTTTACCGGTTCAGCCGCCACAAAAGGATACCAACAGAGCGATAAAGACCTTGATAAATTTCTTGCTAATTCTGCTTTAAAACTAAAAGCTATTTCAACTGATTCACAAGTTTGCTCTGCTTTTTATACTGCTAAACAAACTCCTCCTCCTTCTCATACAGAAGAAGAAAAGGAGGTTTCTCCTTCTGCTTCTAATTTTAATGATCTGCTTCCTCGTATTCACCAATGCCATGTTATCCATGCTCCTATTAAAAATTTCTTTTCACAAATTGATTGGCCAGCCTTGCAAAAAGATTTTTCTTCAAAACAAAACAGAGAGCAAAGGCATGCTTAACGTGCTAATTATTCTAAAAAAGAAAAATCTTGTATTAAAATACAATGGACTAATAAAATGATTGAATTAGAAAAGCATATTCTATTCTTTGATTTCCTTCAAAACTATTACACCTCTACCAATGTTCTAAATGCTATCGAGAGACGTTTTGTTAAAAATGACAAAACTATTATCAAACCAAGCCATCCACCTTTAGAAAATCTTCTCATTGATTGTAAAGGTGTCATTGTTACAGCTTATCCTTTTAAAACTACAAAAGATGATTCTACTTCTTCGGAAACTAGAAAATTATTCAACAAAATAATTTTTTTAATCAATGTCTCCACACTATCGGTCAACAATTAGACCGTATAGAAGAAAAAATTGATACCCCTCTTTCCAAAACTGAAAAACCAATAATTTCTTTACCTGAAGAAAGAAACGGATTTGGTTTAAAAACTAGTAGTCAAAAAACTATTGAGAAAATTGATAAAATGCTTTGAAAATTAAAAGTGAAAATTGATCCTTTAGCAAGTGCTTGCGCCATTAATAATGGCAATGAAGCCTCTAATGAAACTCATTCTGAGAATACTGAATCCCCCAAATATTCAACTGATTCTGATATTAAAATTCTTGAAGAAAATTTTAGAAAATTATGTTGCACCAAAAATTCGAATAATTTGTGATAAAACAACCAAACTTGTTAATCTCACCAAGAATTAGTATTCAAAACCTACTCCTCTTGATTTAGAATTTGAAGAAAGCTCTTTCCAATCCCAATTATGTGTTTCTGCTGATAAATTGTATGAATGGAACATTGATTGTTTATCTGAACAAGAAATCCTTAACAAAATGAACCATATGTCCATGGTTGCAAATGCTTATGTCACTAATCATAGTTTAAGCCACTCAGAATTGTTGATTTGCTTACTACTGGATTCTTTGGAACCCTTCGGCATTAGTAGGATAAACACCTTACTGAAGATTCTCGAGAAACAGTTAGAAAAGCTGTCAAGAAAGATGATGAAGGCTTACCCATATTTGATGAACAATGTGGCATGGGTATACCTGATGGTGTTAATACTTTAATTCATACTATTATTAAACATTTCAATGGAACTCCTTCCAATATTGGTAATAAAATTTTTGATTATTTGAATAACCTTCGATGCCCTACTATGTTTGATTAGAGATGGTATCAAGATGTCTTTCTTTCCTGTGTTATAGTCAAATTGATAGTTTAAAACCTTATTGGAAAGAAAAATTTATTGATGGATTACCTTCATTATGTGCTCACAAAGTAAAAGATGAACTTGTTAATTCTCACACTGGTATAATTAATTACGAGAATTTAACTTATGGTGACTTATTTTCTACTATCAAAAAACTTGGTATGAAATTGTGTATTGATCAAAAAATGATAAGACAACAACTAAAAAATGCTAAAAAGCTAAGTATGAAATGGGTAATTTTTGTGAACAATTTGGGTTACCTCATATAGCTCCATCTCGGAGAACGAGGAAGAAATCTTATAAAATTCTCAGAAAGAAACCTGGTCCATATTACAATACTTATAAGAAAAGAAAATTTAATAAACCTATTGAAAAAACTCCTCATATATTTTTTTTTTTTTTAAAAAAAAATGCTACTAATTTTGCTAAAGGAAAATGTTTTAACTATGGAAAAACTGGGCATTGTGCTCACAAGTGTCCCAAACCACCTAGTAAATTGAAAAAAATAAAATAAAATATCAACACATTAAAAATTGATGATAGTGAAAAATAATATCTTATTAGGATTTTACAATCCAAAGATTCTTCTGACTCATCTGATATTGATATTTTAACATCTGATGATTCTGATTATCAGTCTGCTAGTGAGTTTTTTGACAATAATGTTTTCAAAATTGTTGTAATGATTCTTGCTGCAAAAATATCGAAACCTGTAATGTTCTTACTAAAGCAGAAGAACAAGAAGATTTGGTAATTACACTAATTTTGAAAATTAAAAATCTTGAGTTAAAAGAAGAATATCTTAAAAAACTCAAGAAAACAATGATAAAAAATGTTGATAAACCTGTTAGCTAAAAAAATCTCTCTTGATGAAACTTTGGAAAGATTTCTAAACAAAAATCAAAACTAATTACTATCTTAGATTTACAACATGAAATTACTAATATTAAGAAAGAAATTGTTGACTTAAAAGGTGATTTACATACTATTAATGCTGATAATAAAGATTTAAAACAACAACTTTTGCTATTAGATTTTCAAAACTGTTTTCATGATAGTAATTCATTAATTCTGACAATGAAGACCTGATTAAACCATCTGAGCAATTTAATGAAGCAAAATCCAGCAATAGAATGATCTCTTCCAATCCTAGTAAGGTTGTTAATCTTATTAATAAAATCATACCTCCTAAGTGGTACTCCAAAGTAAATATAATTGTTTCTCAAGATTATACTCTTGATGTTATTGCTTTGACTGATTTTGGTTCTGACTTGAATTGCATACAAGAAGGATTAGTTCCTAGTAAATATTTTCAAAAATCTACTGAAAGATTAAATTCTACTAGTGGTAATTGTTTGCATATCAAGTATGAATTGAATAATATTAATGTATGTCAGAATAATGTTTGCTTTCACATTCCTTATGCACTTGTTAAAAATATGTCTGATAAAGTTATCCTTGGTCTTCCCTTTAGTGACATGCTTTATCCTTTCTTTGTTGACGAAACTGGTATTTCATCTAATAAAATGGGACAAGAAGTGAAATTCCGTTTTCGCTTCCAAATTTGATTTGATATTAAATATAATCACTGCTAAAACTAAACAAATATAAAAAAAAATTGCTAAAATCAAATATAAAAAAATTGCTAAACAACTCTCTGATAAATTGCTACAATAAAAAATTGATGCTTTTAATATCTTACTGATTGATACTATCTGTTTCGATCTTCCTACCGCTTTTTGGCATAGAAAAAAACATATTGTTTCTCTGCCTTATATTAAAAAAAAATTCTGAAAGCAAAATTCCCACTAAAGCTAGGCCAGAAAGACACTTAATAGAGAAAATATCACAATTTTATATCGAATTAACGGGTATTTAAATCTAAACAAACAATCACAAAAAACAAGTAAAATCAAACACAAAGATTTTGGTGACAAAGAGGAAACTTTTTCGAAAACATTCTAAAAGCAAAACCTTTCCGGGGCAGCCAAACCCAGGAAATCACTATGAAAAGATTATCCCGAGATTACAGACACTATGAACACTTACAACCCTTTGCAAGACCTTGGCTCTGTAAGATCGACAAACCTCCAACTTGTCTCCTTGCTCACAATTTTCTTCAATGTGAATCTCCTTTATCGGATCCTTTCGATAGACTTCAATTAAGCACACAATCAAAACTAACAAAAATCCTCTAAGAGGAATCAATTTGGCTCACAACAAAATAATCACTCAAGCACAGCCTCACACGAATTCTAGGGTTCTAAAATTCGTGCCTCTCTCTTCTATAATGATGTATATATATATATTAATACATCAAACCCTAGACCTGGGCCCACTAAAAACACGTTTTTGGGCATAATAGGTATAGGGTGTCTGGACAGGTTAATGGGCTGTCCGGACAGGGCCTTACGGAACAAAAATAAAGTTTCTAGAACTGCTGTCCAAGCAGGGGGAGGGCCTGTCCGGACAGGGACTGTAGGGGGTGAAAATCAGCAATCATCAACAATCTGGAAATTTCATCACTCCTTGATCAACAACTTTGATCGATGGGTGTTTGTAGTCCAATTGATCTGAAACATTGCAAGGACGTTCATTACATATGAATTTACATTATGATCGGTGGAAATTTGATTTTGAGCATTTTATATCAGTGTTTGAGCCCGTGAACTGTAGCCTCTACATTTTGGAATCGAATTGAGCCAACAAAAATACTAACAAGGCCTATTCAAATGAATGCTAAAACTTTAGAATTTTGCCAAAAAGAAATTGCTGATTTGGTTACTAAAAATATTATTCACGAAAGCAAGTCTCCTTGGTCCTGTGCTGGTTTTTATGTTATGAAAAATGCTGAACTTGAAAGAGGATCCCCTAGGTTGGTTATTAACTACAAACCTCTCAATGATGTGTTAGACTGCATTAGGTATCCCATCCCTAGTAGGAAAGGCCTTGTCAGACGTCTTAGTGAGGCTTTAGTATTTTCTAAGTTTGATATCAAGTCTGGATTTTGGCAGGTTTAGATCACAGATAAAGATAGGTATAATACTGCTTTTACCAGTCCTATTGGTCATTATGAGTGAAATGTTATGCCTTTTGGTTTAAAGAATGCCCCTAGTGAATTCCAAAAAATTGTAAACGATATTCTGAATCTCTTCAGCCATTTCTCCATTATTTACATTGATGATGTTTTAGTCTACTACAAATCCATTGATGAACATTGGAAACATTTGAACTCGTTTCTAGATATTATCAAACACAATGAACTTGTTGTTTCTGCTAAAATGATCAAACTTTTCTAGAAGGACAAATCCGACCCATTGATAGAGTTGTTCAGTTTGCTGATAAATTTCCTGATGTTATCACTGATAAAACTCAACTCCAGAGATTTTTCGGGTTATTAAATTACATTGTTGATTTTTACAAAGATCTGAGAAAATACTGCAAGCCGTTATTTGATAGGTTGCAAAATAATCCTCCTCCTTAGACTCATAGTCATACTGCATTAGTCAAAGAAACTAAAATCCATTTTAAAAATCTACCTTGTTTAGGTATTATTACTGATAATGCTTTCCAAATTGTTGAAACTGATGCCTTTGAGATTGGCTTTGGAGGTATTTTGAAACAAGTTGTTCCACCAGGATCTCCCGGACAAATAGTTCGATTCCATTCTAGATCCTGGAATTATGTGCAAGTTAATTATAGTACTATTAAAAAAGAAATCCTTTCTGTTGTTTTGTGTATTACTAAATTTCAATCTGATCTGTTAAATCAAAATTTTTTATTACGCATTAATTGCAAATCTGCTAAATATATTTTGAAAAAAGATGTTGAAAACATTGCATCAAAATAGATTTTTGCAAGATGGCGAGCTATTTTAAGTGCTTTTGATTTTGATATTGAATATAATAAAGGTATTAACAATTCTATTCCGGATTTTCTTACTCGTGAATTTTTTGCAGTGCCACCATGGCAAGCAAAAAGGATAAGGAGAAAAGGGTTGCTAATGCTCTGGTTATCAAATCAGACTCATCTCCCATTACTTCCCCTGTTTGTGTTGCTAATAGATTCTTGGCCTCCACTCCAGAATCCCATGTTACCTACTATAGTGCCATTGTTTCTGCTTATGATCCTTTTGTTATTTCCACACAGAAACCAAAACCCCCATTTGTTAAACATGACCAAGCTTGAGCCTATGTTCGTGTTACGTATTCCCAACATCTTTTTGTTGAAATTAATCGTGCTACTATTAAAGACCTCTCCCAATTAGCACTATCCTATTTCCCCTACAGCTTTCATTGGATTCTTGAACATCCTTTGAAAGATCTATCTTATTACACCAATATTTTGTTCTAGACTAACTCTGCCCATTTTAAACGTATTTATGACAAGATTGACCCCACAAAGCTGCTTTATCATAGTGTCTATTTTGATAGAATTATTTCTGAAAAAGATTGGGGTGACCACCCCTCCAAACTCAGAAAACTCTCAAATTTTGATATCCCATTTTGTTACTTTGATTACATTGAAGCCTGGTTTAAGTTCAGTTTGTTCCAGACTTCCAAATTTGACCACTCCTTGTTTGTTAACTTTCATAAATAGTTTGAAGGGATATTGCCTTTATGGTTCTTAAAGTGGTGGGATAGATATGGTCCTATCCCATAAATATTTCCCTTCAAACTTATTGAAGTTTTTAGAATCTTCAAGGCAAATTACAAGGTGGATGCTTATGGTACAAAGTTTCCTCCCTTGGTACATTTTGTTAAAAAGTACAAGATTCCTTGGATTCTGAAATGGCAATATGTTAAAACGGCGACATCATAGATCGCCATTGATTTGTAAAATGGTGGGACAGGTTTCCACAAGCTAACCTCATTGCTGAAACTGTTGTTAAAGAATTTGGTTAGAATATTCCAAAGCCTGCTTTGGTTCGTCGTACTGCTACCAAGTTGTTAATGCCAGATGTTTTCTTACCTCCTTCAAAGAACAAGAAAACAGTTATTACTTCTACTGATGCTGCTACTTCCTCCAATTCTTCAAAGTCCAAGAAAAAGAAAGGGCCCTCTAAGAAGAATTTGAAAATGTTTAAACTGCTTATCCAATCTCTTGATGCCAGTGATGATGATGATAATGGATCTCAAGCATCCTCTGGTGCTCCAATATCCCTATGCCATAATCCTACACTATTTGGGCATGACCCATTTACATCTCAAGATCCAATCCCTGACCTCAATGATGTTCCTAGCCTGGATGACCTTTGAACACATGCCTAGAGTGTTTGCATTATTGTCCCTGCTACTTTTCAAAGCACACATGACTATAGTGTTTAGATTATTGCACTTCTCCTACTACTTTTCATAGCACACATGGTTGCTGTGTTATCCTACTAATCAGATCATTATTGCTCCTATTGCGCATTTACTTTACACTGTTAAAGATTCTTGATGTAATTTATTTTTCTTTATTTCCCATGATGCTTAGCCTATTTAAGGGGCCAGACCTCCAAAAGGAAGGGAGACGCCTTTAGACTAGTTCTTCTACTTCTCAAAAAATCCCTACCTTCTTTATTGCCCTTATCTTCTCTACTTCCCACTCTATACTCTAGTTCAGTTGTTTTCTATCCTGGTAATACTTATGTAAGTGTTCTTTGCTGTTGTAATAATAATTTCCCAATTATGAAATTTTGTGCTTATTACTCCATTATTCGTTCCAATTTTGCGCTTACTCCTAATACTTATATAACACATTCCTGCAAGGTGGATTACCGCCTGATTGCCCTACCCCTTTCATTTTAAATTTATTGATTCTGCATACTTTCAATTTTTGTTATTATTATTTTTGATTAATCTGCGCTTACTTGTTAATGCATTTTAATTATTGAGCTGCCATACAATCCCCACCATGGAGTTTTATTTCCAATAAGGTTTTAAACTATCAATTATGAACATAACATGGGAAAGAAAGACATCTTGATACCATCTGTAATTAGACATAGTAGGGCATCGAAGGTTATTCAAATAATCAGAAATTCGAGTAGCAATATTGGAAGGAGTTCCAATGAAATGTTTAATAATAGTATAAATTAAAGTATTAACACTATCATGATATATATATATATATATATATATATATATATATATATATATATATATATATATATAAACATTTGAACTTCTTAAAATAAGAAGTCAAATACAAAAAAATTGCTGAACAACTTTCTGATAACTTGTTACAATTAGAGATTGCTGCTTTTAATACTCTGATTATTGATACTATTTGTTCTGAACTCCCTAATGCTTTTTGGCATAGGAAAAACATATTGTTTCACTGCCTTATGCTAAAGACTTTTCTAAAAGTTTTATCAGGTTTCTTCCTAATTCACTTGGATGGTGCAATAGAAGGCAAACCAAATTGCTCACAGAGATTACCTATTTCATATTTAGCTTTTTCAGCATTATCAATTGTTGTCTTATCATTTCTTGATCAATGTACATTTTTATACCAAGTTTTTTAACAGTAGAAAATAAATCACCATAAGTTAGATTTTCATCATCAATTAAACCAGTGTGAGAATTAACAAGTTCATCCTTTAATTTGTGAGCAAATAATAAAGGTAATCCATAGGTTTTTGACTATCAGATCTAACCATAACACGGGAGAGAAAAACATCTTGATACCATCTATAATCAGACATAGTTGGGCACCGAAGATTATTCAAAAAAACTGAAATTTGAGAAGTAATATTAGAAGGAGTACCAATAAAATGTTTAATAATAGTATAAATCAAAGTATTAACACCATCAGGAATACCAGCACCCAGATGTTCATCAAAAATCGGTAGGCAATCATCATCTTTTTTGATAGCTTTCTTTACTTTTTCTCGGGAGTCTTTAGTAAGGTGTTTATCCCACCAATTCCGAAGAGTACCAAAGAAACCAGTAGTAAACAGATCAACAGTTTCAGGATGACTTAATTCATGATTAGTAACGTAAGCATTAGCAACCATAGACATTTGATTCATTTTATTCAAAAGTTCTGGTTTAGACAGGCCATCAATATTCCATTCATACATTTTATCAGCAGAAACAAAAAATTGGGATTGAAAAATCCTTTCTTCAAATTGCAAATCTGGTGGAGTGGGTTTTGGATACCAATTCTTTGTGAGATTAACAGGTTTGGTTTTATCAAAAATTCTTTGGAGTTTTGGTTCCAAATCAATTTCTCCAAAAAAAAATTCAAGAATTTTAATATCAGAATCAATAGAATATTGGAAATATTCAGTATTTTCGGAGTTAGGATTAACAGGGGTTTCAGCATTTCTCTTGATAGTACATGTTGTTCCAGAAGTTCCAGCCTGACTAGCTTTTAATTCTAAAAGCATTTTATAAATTTTCTCAACATTTTTTTCTTACGAATTGTCAATCCAAAGTATTTTCCTTCTTTAGGCAAAGAAAGTATGGGTTTTTCAGCTTTTAAAACAGGAGTAACAAGAGTATTATCAATTTTTTCTTCAATATGGTCCAACTGTTGACCAATAGCATGAAGAGCTTGGTTAACAAAATTGTTTTGTTCAATACTTTTTCTGTTTTCAGAATAAGCAAAATCTGTAGTTTTAAAAGGAGAAGCTTTAACAGTAATGACTATGCATTGAAGATTTTCAAGAGGTGGATGAGAAGCTTTAACAACAGTTTTGTCTTCTTTAACAAAAGGTTTTTTTAACAACATTCAGGAAATTAACAGAAGAATAATAATTTTGAAGGAAATCAAAAAATAGAATATGTTTTTTTAACTCAATCATTTTTTCAGTCCATTGGAATTTGACAACGCATCTTTTACTTTCAGAAAATTTAGCATGGTAAACGTGCCTTAATAATTGATTTTCTTTTGAGGAAAAATCTTTTTGCAAAGCAGGCGGCCAATCAATTTGTGAAAAGAAGTGTTTAATAGGGGTATGTATTACATTGCACTAATGGGGTGGGGGGGAGTTTTTTTAGTAGTATAAAAAGTAGAGGAAACTTGTGAATCAGTTGCAACTTCTGTTGTGGTTGACCTCGCAAAAGAATAATAATAATAATAATAATAATAATAATAAATTATGCATTTTTCAAATACTTTAAAACCTAAATTCCAATGGGGGACAACAGAAGACAAGCTATGACAAACAAAGTACGGACGTAGGGTATAAAACTGAAATACCACGGGTTGATGGAGAGGATTCCATAAGGAAATGTGGGATCAGAATGTGAGACTGAGATATTTCTCCAAGAGGCACTGATAGGTTCGTTAAGAGCATCACGTGGAGTCAGGCTGCTTTGGAAAAAATTACTATAATTTGAAACATCACGTGGAGGGGAACATCTCCAGTAGGGAGAAATCACCTCTAGTCTCAAATTTTTGATCTTGGCGTTGATTTTCATCCAATGGTCTACAGAAAGCTACATGCACCACTAATAAGAAAATAATAAAATATTATTTAAATTTTAAAAATAAAATCAAATATAAAATAAATTAAAAAAAAAAAAAAAAAAAAAAAGAGAGAGAGGTGGCTGGCCACCCCCCTAGGCTGCTGATTGATAGGATATATAGTACCAGTATATATATATATATAACCAAAAAAATATTTTTATCAATCCTAAATTGAGAAATAAAGTGATGTCAAAAAGTGCCACTTTGACAGTAGAATAATAACTGCCGACAAAATCTGAATTTTTTTCGAAAATAGAATCCTTTGAAATTCTACCACCCTTTAGAGGATTATAACACAAACATAATGGGCATTTGTTTGACTCATTTTGAACTCGCATGACCTAGTTTTCATTAGGTCAAAGCTTTATGGTTAAAAGTCAACATATTTAAAACCTTTAATTAGAAACTTTCTTAATCTCAAAGATAATTATAAATGCTAAAAAACAATGTTTCCTCAACACTGTCACTGAGTTCAATTAATAAATTTTGAGAGACTTTAAATTTTGAGATATTACAATGTTAATAGTCATTAGTAATATTAAAAAAATTAATATTTACGTTGTGAAAAAGGGTTGACATAGAAACATGACTGCTAATAACTTGGCGGGAATTTTTTTCCACTCACGTAGCTAGTAGTACCACATGTCTACTCTATTTTCAGCATCCTTTCGTTTTTTCTTCTTTTATTTTTCCCTCTCCAAGGTAATGAAGATAGCATATTCATGGCTGAGGTGTTTTCGATGTATATATATAATGAGTTTGACAGGATACAAAAACAGAGAACAGGGTAAATGCAGAATGAGTTCAGTGTTTGGCTGAAAGCTTCTGCCTTGGAATGACAGGGAGACTCGTCTTTTAAAGATGAATTACCATAGGTAAAAGAAGATTTAGAATAAGAAAATTAATACTGTATTGTCGGCAGACAAAACACCAATAGTGATGTGTAGTGCAGCAATCTTCAATAGTGAAAAGTAGAGCAGCAGTCTTCAATAATAGAGCAACTTGTGAATCAGTTGCAACTTCTGTTGTGGTTGAACC